>CAUYQU010026111.1:0-31621 GCA_963574635.1 Cheracebus regulus
ATGGGCAGGTGAGGCCCACTGAGGCGCACACACCTCCCTAAGTCATGGGCAGGTGAGGCCCACTGAGGCACACACAGCTCTTGGCATCTGCTCCTCGGGGGTGGGGCGTGCACTACCTGTGTGCAGTGCCGGGTGATCTCGTCTGCCTCTTTCCATGCATCACTGTGTCTGGTAAGTGCAGTGTTAGAAATAAAGGAGACTACCCAGTCCAGCCCCTTAAGTAGACACTGTGCCTACTTTGTGAGATGAAATATTTCATATGTTTTACCAAGGGCTTCATGGTCCTTATGGACGTATGATGCTGTTACATGTATGTAATATGAAAGTCAAAGCAATGAAAACAAGTGTTCATTGCCAATGGCTATTCTGAGCTTTCTTATTTGATTTTTCATGTGATACATTGCCTGTCCCTAAATACCCTTAATGGAAATTAATATTGTCAGGAAAAAAATATGATATAAATAAGGATTTTAGTAGGGGAATATCCGTCAGTAACTTAATTTCATTGGTTACTTGGTGAACCAATTTTCTATTGCCACAATTATGCTGTGTAACATAACCACAAACCACAATGGCATACAATAAGCGTTTATAGCTTGTGAGTCTACGTCAGCTGTGTTGGTAAGACGGATGTGTTGACCTTGGCTGGGATTCCTTACATATGTATGTTGCCCGGCTCCAGGCTTAGTAGGCTGGCCTGGACTGGGCAACTCTGCTCAGTTCCTTTATACGATAGCAGCTAGGGTAGGTGTGTTCTCATGTTGATGGCAGTGGTACAAGAGAAAAATGGAAACACACGAGCCTCCTTGCAACCTAGGCTCAGCACTGTACACTGTCACTTCTGCTTCATTTTATTGACCTAAGCAAGTTAAGCCTAGTGTCAGAGTGAGAGGGCGCTACAGACTGAAATGACAGAGTCAGGGATACAGGGAGGATGAAGAATTAGGGCCTTCTTTGAAGGCTGCCGTTCCTGGGAAAGGATCATGATTTAATTGTAGCAGTCGAGTCCCCAGGCCCAGCTCAGAAAACACCAGAACTTTTCAGGAGGATTTTGAAAGCCTCTTCTAAGGGAGGATTATTAATACTTGCTACCACCCCACAAGGCAATGATGTGATGAAGTCTTTCTCTCTAAATAAAAGTGGGTCCTAAGCTAAATCTTTAGACCAGTCCACCTATGTGATGGCAGTTGAAGGAGATGGTGTTGCAAACATTATTTAATAATTGTATTCTAAGGTTCCAGGCCTGGACAGGCAGGCAGACTTGTGCTCTTGATGCTGTCTGCTGGGAGGAAGGTACAGAATTCCAGCTAAGTGACCTCTCTTTGTGCTGCCTGGAATGATCTGGCCTCTCACCTATCAGCCACTTTGTCTGGGCTGCTGATTCCTAAAATGAAGAAGTCTTTTACAAATTAATCACATTGTAACCACAGGGGCTGTGGACTGAGGACTTGCCATTTCATAAAATAATGACAGTGAGAGCTGTTTAGTGTTCGATTTTTTTTTTTTTTTTGAAGACAGGGTCTTGCTGTTGTCCAGGCTGGAGTGCAGTGGCACAATCATAGTTCGCTACAGCCTTGACCTCCTGGGCTCGTGTTGTCCTCCCACCTTAACCTCCCAAGTAGCTGGGACTACAGGCAGGTACCACCATGCCTGGCTAATTTAAAAGAAAAATTTTTAGATACCAGGTCTTGCTTTGCTGCCCAGGCAGGTCTTGAACTACCAGCTTCAAGCTGTCCTCCCACTTTGGCCTCTGAAAGTGCTAGGATTACAGGTGTGAGCCACTGCACCAAGCCTGACTTTTAGAAAGCTGATCCAGATAAGTAACACACCTCTGCACATTGCTGATTGGCGGTTTCTTTTACAATCTAACAATCTGGAGTCTGCATTTTTTTTTTATCAGTACTTTTCTAAGTTAAACATGCTTACAGATCACCTGTGGGTCTTGTAAACATGCGGACTCTGATTTAATAGGTTGTTTGGGAGAGTCGTGGGATCCTGCATTTCTACCCCAGTCCCAAGTGACGAGAGTCTGCTTGACCATGAATCACACTTCGAGTAGCAAGGGTTTAGAGTAAGCCTCTAACCAGGGATCCACTTGAAGATATTTTTTTGAATTTACTAATGGTAGTAATAAAAAGATTTGAAGGCAGCAAACTCATTTTAAGATCAAAAGTAATAAAATCGCTATTCATTACAAATGAAGGAAAGGCTTTTCTTAGCAAAACTAGAATGTTCACCTTTAAATGACAGCAGGCAAGTGGGAAAACTGCACAACAGAAATTCCCAGGAATGCAGCTCTCCATTAAGGGAAGAGAGGTTGAACAAAGGGATGTGAGGTGTGCCAAAGCTATCATGGCTGAAAGTCAGCTCTATTATTTTTCACGTGTCATTTTGGATTTGACTTGTATAAAGGCTAATCTTCTTCTGCTGATGTTTCTAAAGGAAGATGATCTGAGATTATGCCCCAGTAATTTCATGGGAACAAAACGTGAAGTGCCACTGTGTCCTTGCTGTACTTCCTGAGATCATCCTTGATGATGTATAAATAAGATCATGTAAAGCAAACTGAACCAGAACATTGGGAGTTAAAAACACACTGTAACGATCCCTCCAAACTGAGAGTCTAGGTGACCACAGGTAAAGGATGGCTTAATTTCAGTTAAATGAGGCAAAGCCCAACCTGGATAGTGAGAAACACTAAGGAGAAGATGGCTTTTAGAGTTATACTCACCTGAGTTTTAATTCTTTCTCCATCACTCACCAGCGGTGTGGCCTTTGGCAAGTTATTTAACTTCTGTTGGTCTCATTTTTCATCATACTTACAAAATTGTTTTGTTTTGAATAAGTTGGTATATTCAAGAAGCATTGATTTACACAGTGAATGTCCCTGAAAGCTTAAGTAAAGTGAGACATTGAAGAATAAGGTACGTCGTAATAATAGCAGCTTGTAAATGGTGGGAATGGGATTTGATGGCAAATGATCTGACTTCAGAGCTAGTATTTGTTACCACTACACTACCCTTTGGATATCATTCTCACTTAATGTTAACAACTCCCCCCGAATTTGAGCACTTGTTTTACAAAGGACAATGATTCCACTTGAAACCCTAAAAAGCAACCCAGGGCATAGAGGAGAGGTATGAGAGTAGAAGTCAGACAAATATGGCTTCGAGTCTACCTCTGCAACTGAGTGATATGGCTCAGGACAAGTTACTTAATCAAAGTCATAATTTTTCCTCATGTGCAAAAAAATAGGGATATTTTATCACACACATTTGAAAATTAAATGAGGCACTTAACTATTACCAGCATTATCTGCTTCACAGTAAATGTTTACTGTCATTATTGTAATGTCTTGCAGTAAGAACTTGATGAGACAAATTTCCTACTCAATTGTAGAAATTTTTAATATACACTAACATATTATGGAGTTTTATACAAAATGGAAAAATAGGTAGTATGTTGTCTCCTGTATTTTAACAATAACAGCATCTCAGGCTGGTGGACGGGTCCTGTTTTTCTCACTGACCATCCAGTGGAGGGAATCTGGTTTGAGGAAAGTGAAATTCTTTATGGTGAATCAGGAAAAACCTCCAAAACTATGTTTTCATGTCACTATTAATTATTAAAACATCATGGAAACTCAGAAATGCCTGCCTAGGGACACAGCAGGGTAGGATAAACATCAGTATATTCCTGCCTGCTGCTGACTCGTACATCTGGGGAGGAAGTGGAAAATCCATTTGAGATGTGCCAAAACACAGCTTAAATTGGCTCGTGCATCCCAGACAGCCAAACTGGTTTTTATCAATGGCATCTTCCCAATCAGTCAACAGCAGTTTGACTCAAACCCCATTGGTGATTTCATTTGGATGTAGGGAATTATATATAAAGTTTGAAACATTTTCGGATCTAAAGATCTGTTTCAAACTGATCCATTAGAAGAAATGGGGTTATTTTATTCCTACTTTCATTTGAGAAAGAGCTTTATATTAATATCAAACTTCCCAAACATTATTTATGAAGTTGATAGAGAAGAGCCATTTGCACCTAAATAACACAAAGGAATATGTTAAAAGCATCAAGAAAATAGGAAAATCTAAAACAGTTTAGTTCATTTATACTTTATTATTCACAATTATTCTTGAGCCTCTATTTGTGCCACATATTTTCTTGAATACTTGTATGCCTGACGTTCCCCTAGCAACTTTATATGTATTACTGTCTGACTTAGTCTTTATCAAATATATATCAGATGAAGACTTTTAAGACCTCACTAATAGATGAGGCTTACAGCTACTGTAACTTTTGTGCATTCAGTGGCTAGCGAGTGTTGGATCTGGGAAGGCAAAGTCAGGGCCGATTCTAGAAGCCTGGCTCTAACCATCACCCTGTGCTACCTTTCAAAACAGATGTGATTTTGCCCTCCTGGAACACTCAGTCTAGTAGAGGGTATATACCATGAGCAGGTCTATAATGAGAAAAATGGGAGTAGCTATGAGAGCATCTAACCCGCATTCCAGGTGTTGTGTGAGGTCTCTAGAGATACATAAATGGAAACTGATGAATGAGTAGGAGCTGGTGAGGCTTAGAAGAAAGGGAGGAGAAAAGAAGGAAGAAAACTCATGACTTGGACATGAGTGATGAGTCTGGCTGAGGAACTGAATACAGTTCAAAATGGCTGGAATTGAGAGCTAAGAATGTGGACCTGGAGAATGGTAAGTCTGGAGAACTAGGGGTGGAAGACTTGAGTTTGTGTCTCAACTTCCTCGTTTATTTGCAGTTGACAGGCCTTGGGTTAGGGACTTAGTCTTCCTTAATGCTATCTCCTATATGGATAAACTGTGGCTCTACTGTGTTCACAGGGCTGTGGTGAAACTGCACAAAATGATAACAGATATAAAACTACCTTATTTCCTATGGTACTTATACAACAATTAAATTGAAAGGAGATGACTGAACTTTAGCTCACTTGTTTTTCATCTGTGTTTTCACTTGTTTATAATTTTTACTGCCATCTACTTTTTTCTCCAGCACTTAAGGAATAAGGAATTATGTTTTTAGTTAAGTTCTGCCCATGAATTAGCCCATCCAAATGGTCTTAAGCAAGTTATCTTCCAACCTAGGCCTCAGCGATATCATTTACAAAATGAGGTGGTTAGACTGTAAAGCCTTTTGAGTGCTAACATCACATAATCTCTGAAAGCATCAGAGCCCGATTTCTTGGTTCAAATCCTGGCTCTCCCATGCATGTGTTATCTTGGACAGGTTACCTAGCTTCTCTGTACCTTAATTTCCTCATTTGCAAAATTAGGATAATTGTAGTACCTATCTCATAGGGGTATTATAAAAAGTAATTTTTTTTTTTAGTTGGAGTCTTGCTCTGTTGCCCAGGCTGGAGTGCAATAAATCATTACAGTCTTGATATCTCAAGCTCAAGTGATCTTCCTGCCTCAGCCTCCTGAATAGTTGGGACTACAGGCATGTGCCACCACGCCTGGCTAATTAAAAAAAAATTTTTGTAGGGAGGGGATCTCACTATGTTACCTAGACTGGTCTCAAACTCCTGGCCCCAAGAGGTCCTCCCACCTTGGCCTCCCAAAGTTCTGGGATTAGAAGCATGAGCCACCATCCCCAGGCTGACAATTATATTTGTGTAAAGTGCTTGTAACAGCACTTGATTCATAGTAGGAACTATTAAAAAGTGTTTATTGTTTTATGGTCTAGTCAAGTCACATGACATCAACATATGTGTACTGACTGCAAGCTAGGCTCCTGTGTCATCAGAAAGCCCATAGTAGAACACAAATGTTGGACCTCCTTCGTTAGTACTCAGCAGAGAACAATCCGCCTAGAGACATTAATGCAGAGGTAAACTCTGGACAGCAGTGAAACTCTGGTGTGATAATGCTCCTAAGAAAACAGGGAGCTTAAAAGGCACAGGCTGAAATAATAAAGAGCTGCAGAGCAGCGGGAAAGCTACTTGGAGTTGAGCCTACTGGGGAATCGTGGTTCCTTTCAGAACACAATGCCGAGTGAGAAGTCCCAGGGTCAGCTAAACAGTCTTCACACAAAGGAACAGAAAATATAAACAAATTACATACACAGGAACAACAGCGTGAAATGGTCAGAAAAACATTCTCATAGGAGTCCAGGAGCATGCCACAGAGAGCAAGAGCTGCATGCATTCGGAGGGCTAAATGAAGCACTCGGCAATGTGAGCAGAAGCCCCACAAAGCCAGCCTCCCTCACCATCCAGTTCCCTGTCTGCCCTCCTTTATGGTTGGTTCATTTTAGTTCTCTGGAGAAAAGTGTCCCTCATGTTAATATCACAAATAGCAGCACAGCAGTGTTGCTGTTTATATTGGAAGGATACTGACCCCTTAATATTCCTAACAACTTTTGAAGGTAGATATTATCCCTTTTCAATTACACGTGAGGAAATGGAGATTTGTAGAGGTAAAAGCAACTCTTTCAAAAAGGGTGGCAGAGGGTGAATCCAAGCCCAGGAATGTGTCTGATACCAGTGCTCACACTACTGGATTTCTCTACCCCATGCTCTCTCTGGGTTTGCCCCAGGTCATCATCTGCACCAAAGGCATTCACATACCTGACCACCGGGGACGTCTGTGCAGGGCATCCATGCTAGGGTCAGCAGGCACAGCCCACAGCCGATGAAACAAGCAGACAATCCTAAAGCCCAGGTCCTTCTGAGCATGGTTTGGAGGCATCTTCTGCCCTCACAGGGTAGCGTCTCAGCCAGTGGTGCACACAGCACTTGATCAGTCTTTCTCAAACCACCATCTGGAAGCCATGGCTGAGATGAGAATGAAGGCACAGCTCTCAGCTGGTACATCACAAGGTCCTCAGCAGGATCCATATGATCCCAAGGCTTGATCCTAGTCTGAATCTTTATAGGAATTCTTACTTTCGGGGGACAGGATGTTTTGCGATTGATTGCTAATTTAGGTGCATTCTGGTCAAAGAATTTATTCTTCACAGAGATGGGCTTTGTGAATAAATAGGCAGTATTCTGGTAAATAATGTGTATTTCAATAACTGAGCGCAGGGGTTCGTGAATATTCAACATATCTCTAATAGTGTTATTAAAATCTTCTTTATATTTCCTTAGTAATTTTCAGTCTTTTTTTTTTGTTTTGGGACGGAGTGTCACACTGTCACCCACACTGTAGTGCAGTGGCGCAATCTTGGCTCACTGCTATCGCCGCCTCCTAGGTTCAAGCAATTCTCCTGCCTCAGCCTCCCAAGTAGCTGGGACTACAGGCGTGCACCACACGCTCAGACAGTTTTCAGTCTTTTTGATTAATTAGTTTCTGAAAGTTTCCACTGTGCTCATGGATTTGTCAGTTTAATTCTGACACTTTTGTTTCATGAGCTTTGAAATTCTGTTATTAGATGTATGTATAATTTCAGGATTATAATATCTTCCTAAACAAGATGTGTGAATCAAATCTGACAAGATTTTATCAGTTAGTAGATGGTTCTGATTTATCATTACATAACGACCATCTTTATCCCTGAAATGTTTCAGCTTTAATTTTTTTTTCTGTATAAATGTTGCAATACTAGCTTTATTTAGTGTTTGCTATATATTTTTCTATCCCTTTATTCTCAATCTTATGTCATTATGTTGAATGTATACTTCATGAAAAGAGCACACAGTTTTATACATGTGTGTGTGTTTTAGAATTCAGATTCTAGAATGTAAGATTTTAGAATGTAAGATTTTCTGATCTGAATTTGATTTGAGCCCCTGTCTTTTAACATATAGTTGGCATAACTTCTGCCACCTTATCTTATCTTTTCCACACCATCATATTCTTTGGGCCTTTTTTCTCATTTTATGTCTTTTGTTTCCTCCTCTTCTCTCTTGCCCTCTGTGTTGAGGAAGGTTAGATAGACTGTTTCTCTTCTTTTAGTGGCGATCTTTATAGTATTAACATGGGCTTAACTTAAAGCCTAAAGTTAATGGCTCCTTATTTCAGAATTTGACTTTCTGAAGATTATGGTATAAGTAAAAGTAATTCAGAAACTCTTGTTGCTGGAGGAAAGTTAGAAAATTTTATTCACACATCTTGTCCAGTAAGGCAAGGGAATCAGTCAATGTTGTGTGACAACATTGACAAAGTGACAGAAATTTTCAATCAATTGGCTTATGATTTTTTTTTAATTTTTTTTGAGACAGAGTCTCGCTTTGTTGCCCAGGCTGAGTGCATGATCTCGGCTCACTGCAACTTCCTCCTCCTGGGTTCAAGCAATTCTCCTGCCTTAGCCTCCTGAGTAGCTGGAATTACAGTTGCGTACCACCACGCCTAATTTTTGCATTTTTAATAGAGATGGGGTTTCACCATGTTGGCCAGGCTGGTATTGAACTCCTGATCTCAGGTGATCCAGCTTCCTCGGCCTCCCAAAGTGCTGGGATTACAGGCATGAGCCACCACGCCCAGCCTCGGCTTATGATTTTATAAGTCAAATATAAAATCATTTTCCCAGTTACAGCTCAGTACTCTCCAGTCCCATAACTATGTCAGTTCATACATATATAATTAAATAGTAGAAGGCAAGCTATTAGATTCCATCCTTGTCTTTATTCTTTGGTCTTCCAATATTCACACCATGAGTAATAAGTCCAGCATTTTGCTCATTTTATTTGAGAAATGCATGGGGCATTCTAAAGCAATTACAATTATTTGGAACAACAGCAATACAAAAGGACCAGGGGAAAAGCCATTTGGCAAATGTTTTTTTCTCTTTCACTTTGGGGAAACTCCTATTTCATTCATATTTTTTTCCACTTTGAGAAAACTTGGTTGGGATTGGAGAAGAATGGCAGATTCATAGTTAATGTAGTTTATTGTTAGTATCAGGACTTAGTTTGATAATGCAGGTTGAGTATTCTAGATCCAAAAACCTAAAATCAGAAATGCTCCAAGATCTAAAAATATTTTAGCACCAACGTGATGCTCAAAGGAAATGCTCATTGGAATATTTTAGATTTCAGATTTTCTGATTTGGCATCCTTAGGTGGTATAATGCAAACATTTCAAAATGGAAAAATAAAAGAAATCTGAAACACTTCTGGTCCTACGTATTTCAGATAGGGGATATTTACTCTGAACTAATCAACACAAACCTCCCCAACCAGTTGAATAGGAAAATTGTGTGTGTGTGTGTGTGTGTGTATGCGTATGTGTGTGTGTATATAGTTTGTATATACTTACACTCTTATAGAGGAAATGACCATCCCTTTCATAAGATTCTTAAAAAGGTACATAATGTTAAGAAAGGTTAAAACACATTAGCACCACTGTTTTTCACATTACAAAAACCATCTGACACCTAGCAAGTGCCAGCCCTCATTTTCTGAGTCTCAAAGCTCAATTGCTCCTGGAGAAAATGTGTGACCCCATTTTTGATATTTGTTTTCTCTCTTCTACAAGCGTCCTTCCTACCAACCACTTTAACTATGACTGTGGACAAGGGAGATAATGTGAACATAACTTTCAGAAAGGTATTGATTAAAGAAGAAGATGCAGTGGTTTACAGAAATAGTGAGTATGTGTTTCTTTGCTTTCCCCCGTTATGGTGTGAGATATCAGATAACATACAACATATTGGAGCATTTTCCTATTGCGGTCTTGTGGGCAGGTATTTGAAGTAAAGCTGCTGTGATGCGAACTTTCAAATTCTGTACATGTCAGAAGCCCTCTTAGGTGACATATTTGGTTACTTAAGTATGTTAGAGTGGAATTCATATATATGAATGTACATAGTATATGTACATTATACAATACATCCCGTCATACATATAAATAAAACAATAAAATCCCATAATATAATATGTGAGATCTCAACTTCAGCTATATAAAATGTGAGTTTCTTTGATTGTGGCATTGTTGATTGCAGGGTTTAGGAAATTGCCACAGTAAACATTGGGAAGCCAATTGTTAGCAGTTCTGGCAGTCCAACTGTGTAATCCAAATGTGTCTAGGTCCTAGCTATGGTTTGGTACCACCTGCTGTCAGTTGCCTAATACAGTTGGAATATTGATGGGGACCATTCTGAAATCTGTGAGTGGATAAGACTTCCAGATTGGACTAGTGATTATGGGCATCTCCTAGTTAATTGGTTAGTTGATGGGGTTACCTGTCATTTTTCACCTAATTTTCCCTGCCAACTATGTTCACCTTTCCCTGCAGAATATAAGAACTTATACTACCCCCGTCTTTATGGGTTTGGTGGTAGATCCCACAGACTAACCTATCTGCTCTATCACTATGACTTTCTTGACTACTGGGAGAGTACTGAATAGTTCAGCCTTTTCATTCTTCTCCCACATCCAATATGTGAGAGCACATTTTCTTTACCAAGTCAGGGAAAGCTGATTAAGTGGACAAACCAGACAAGGAAACAGGAATGTTTCAGTGTGACCTATTGTTCTTCACTCTTCCTTCTTACTAGGTTCCTTCATCCATTCGGTCCCCCGGCATGAAATACCTGATATTCTAGAAATAAACCTGCCTTATGCTCAGCCCCAGGATGCTGGAGTATATTCGGCCAGGTATATAGGAGGAAACCTCTTCACCTCGTCCTTCACCAGGCTGATAGTCCGGAGTAAGTGATTGAGAGGCCACCATTTGTGATGGTGTAGTTGTTAGATTGTTAGGATTTTTAGTTGTAACAGAAACGAACCGTGGCTTCTTAAGCAAAATCCAGGGATTGGTTGGAGGTTGTATTAGTCTGTTCTCATGCTGCAAAGCAAATGAATTAGAGGTACCAATCATTAGAGGAATGACAGAAAAGCCCAGGTATTTAGATCTGAAGACTTAAATATTTAATATTACAAATACTTGATGTAGCTGGGGAAAATTCAGGGCAAATTATTTTCTTTTTTTCAGGGCAAATCATTTCTAATTTCACTTACTCTTTATTAAGTCATACTCAAGACTGGGTGATTTATAAAGGGAAGCGGTTTAATTGATTTACAGTTCAATACTCTGGGGAGGCATCAGTCAACTTACAATCATGGCAGAAGAGGAAGCCAACACATCCTTCTTTACATGGCAGCAGGAGAGAGAAGAATGAGAGTGAAGGAGAGGGGGAAGAACTGTATAAAACCATCAGATCTTATGAGAACTCACTCACTATCATGGGAATAGCATGAGGGCAGCCACCCCCATGATTAAATTGTCTCCTACTGGGTTCCTCCTGCAACACGTGGGGATTATGGGAACTACAATTCAAGATGAGATTTGGGTGGAGACACAGCCAAACCATATCAAAGGGGGACACTAAGGACTCCTAATAAATTAATGGGTGTGGTGGCTCATGCTTGTAATCTCAGCACTTTGAGAGGCCCTTTGAGCTGAAGAGTTTAATATCAGCTTGGGCAACATGGCAAAACCCCATCTCTACAGAAAATACTAAAATTAACCAGGCATGGTGATACATATCTGTAGTTCCAGCTATTTGGCAGCTTGAGGTGGGAGGATAGCTCAAGCTCGGGAGGTCAAGGCTGAAGTGGGCCAGCCTGGGCAAAAGAGCAAGACCCTATCTCAAAAAAACACTGCAAAGCAAGTTCCAGAAAAGATAAGCTTCAAGGAAGAGCTGAAGCTCAATGGTGACGGGTATGGGGAAGTAGAGGAATGGGCTTTCTCTCTAAGGTGCTGCTTTTACCATGACTCAGCTTTAGCAATGTTTTTTTTACTTCCAAATTTTGAATTTCCAGGCTAAAGAATTAGATTGGCCTAACATACATTAGATGTCTATCAGCCTAGACCAGTGAGCTATAGACAAGGGTGGGGCCACATACTGCAAGTTAAAGGCACTAGAAACTCACATTTGTACAGCACGATCATCCATATAAAAAGGGAGACCACAATGAGTAACGCAGTCTCACTGAAAGGTTTCTGCTCTAGGGGGATGAGTTGGACCTCTTGGGTTAGACTAACATGTGATTAAACATTGCCTCCTGTAAATCCCACACTTCCCAGGTCATTTAACTGTTAAATGTGATGTTTATTTTCAGTTTTGAAAAACGTGAGAGTTAGAACTAGTAAAAACTTTTTTCCCCATTATAACTATTGAAGTGGAGCATAAATATCAACATTATATTTTTGTATAATTTTTATAGGAACTTGATGAATAGAAAGAAAATGATTTGTCCTGAATTTTCCCCAGCTATATCAACTATTTATAATACTAAATATTTAAATCATCAGGTCTAAATACCTGGGCTTCTCTGTCATTCCTCCAATGATTGCCATCTCTAATTCATTTGCTTTGCATTATGTTCGCCCATTCATTTAAGAAAATATGTTGATCTTAACTCTGTGCCAAGAACTGTGTTGGTGTTGAGAATATAGGATCATAAAATAAATCCCTGTCCCTTGGGTCATTCCCAATCAGAGTAGGTACATTTATAATTAGCTAAGTGAACATTGAAAAATGACAATAGAAGTATGAAAAGTGTGGTTCATCTAGTTCATGCTACATGCTTAGCCACCTCTAGGGGCATAAAATATAGCAGGGTGTTTTAGAGGCAGGACTATTTGAGCTTGAGTTGAAAGGAATCTTTCCACGTACCCAGGACCTGTTTCCTTCTAGATGACTGCTGTGCTTGACTTCTATTAAATGTCAGAGCAGCCTTTTTGCGACATGAATCTTAAAAATATATATAATTTACAATGATAGCAAAACTGCAATATTCAATTTCTTTTTTTTTTTTTTTTTGAGACTGAGTCTCGATCTGTTGCCCAGGCTGGAGTGAAATGGTGCGGTCTCGGCTCACTACAACCTCCACCTCCCGGGTTCAAGCAATTCTTCTGCCTCAGCCTCCCAAATAGCTGAGATTACAGGCACCCACCACCATGCCTGGCTAATTTTTGTATTTTTAGTAGAGATGGGGTCTCACCATGTTGGCCAGGATGGTCTCACACTCCTGACCTTGTGATCTGCCCGCCTTGGCCTCCCAAAGTGCTGGGATTACAGGCATGAGCCACCGTGCCCAGCCAGTATTCAGCTTCTAATAGCTTGTTTCACAGTTACCTTTACGTGAAGTTTCTGTTGACTTGGAAGAAGCAAATGATATCCTCTTTTATTCTACTACTCAGGAGAGTCTGAATGGCAAGGAAGCAATTTGCATTTATTTCATTTAGATAGTTTCTTGGGGTCTGATATAACATGATTTGCTAGGTGTACTCAGAGGGTAAATGGTGTACATCTTTTAGGAGTGTCAGACATATCTACATATGTTGATATATAGTTGTTTGAGATAGGAAAATCAAAGTGTTTTTTCTAATTTCTGTTCTCACTGAACACCAGATGTGTAGGGATTTTTCCTTGCACCCTATCTAGTTGTCTAGCAGACATCAATTGGGTATCCTATAGTTACTCAACTCTGACTCTACTGGGAAATAGTATCAGACCCTACAAGTTACATGTTCAGTCCTGTTAGACTGCCCCCACTTTAGATGCCAATTGCGAGCCCCAAGTTGCGACCTGTGTCTCTGACTGACTGTATATCATTAATCGGTGGTGAGACTTCCTCTTGGGTTGGGTTAATTTGCTAGGAGGGCTCACAGAACTCAGGGAAACACGTTTACCATTTTATTATAGGGAATATTACAAATATTAAGGTGAACAGCCAGGTGGAAGAGATGCACAGGGCAAGATACAGGGAGTGGGTGCAGCACTTCCATGGGCTCTCCAGCTACATCACCCTCCAGGAACCTCCACGTGTTCAGTGATCTCGATGCTTTCTGAATCCTGTCCTTTTGGGGTTTTGTGGAGGATTCATTAGGTAGGCATAATTGATTAAATCACTGGCCACTGATCAACTTAATATTTGACCTTTAGTCCCTCCCTAGGGATTGGGGGGATAGGCTGAATATTACAACTCTGTAATCATGCCTTGGTATTTCTGGTGACTACCTCTCATCCTGAAGCTGTTTAGGGGCTGCCAGCCACCAGTCCTCTCATTGGCATACAAAAGGTACTCTCATCACTGCAGAGATTCTAGGGGTTTTAGGAATTCTGTGCCAGGAAACAGGGATGAGACTACATATATATTATATATATAGACTATATATATAATATATATTTCTTTTATCACAATAACACAGTGGTAAAAGGCTTAAAGCACTAAAAAAAAATTAGTATCAAAACAAACATGACTAGTATAGACTAGAATGTAAAATTCAACTGAGCTTTAAAGATAAAGCAAAAGGGCCGGACATGGTGGCTCATGCCTATAATCCCAGCATTTTGGGAGGCCGCGGCGGGTGGATCACGAGATCAGGAGTTCGAGACCAGCCTGGCCAAGATGTTGAAACCCCATCTCTACTAAAAATACAAAGAAAATTAGCTGGGCGTGGTGGCACGCACCTGTAATCCCAGCTACTCAGGAGGCTGAGGCAAGAGAATCGCTTAAACCTGGGAGGCAGAGATTGCAGTGAGCTGAGATTGCACCATTGCACTCCAGCCTGGGTGACAGAGTGAGACTCTGTCTCAAAAAAAAAAAAAAAAAGATAAAGCAAAAGATTTCAAACACATTTTGATATCCAAGCTGTCTCTTTTCAGTTTGCTAGGAGTATGTGTTCATTCCCCTTTGTGGTTAGGAGTATTTTAATGAAACAATTTGAGGAGCACAGCTAATATCTAAAATCATTCTAAGAAAGTTTAAGTTGGATCACAATCATCTCATTTAAGAATATTTCTCCCCAGTATGAGTTCTTTGATGTTTATAAAGAAATGGGATACAATTGAAGGCACATGTCCATTTCTCTTAACTGCAGGGTATCTGTATTAGTCAATTTTCACACTGCTATAAAGAAGTATCTGAGACTGGGTAATTTATAAAGAAAAGAGATTTAATTGACTCAGTTCTGCATGGCTAGGGAGGCCTCAGAAAATTTATCTTCATGGCAGAAGGCGAAAGAGAAGCAAGCACTTTCTTCACAAGGCGGCAGGAGAGAGAGGAACCTGCGAATCCAAAGCAGGAAATGCCACACTTTAAAACCATTAGCTCTCATGTAGACTTACTGACTATCGGAACAGCATGGAGAAATCACCCCCCATGATCCAATCGCCTCCCATTAGGTCCCTCCCTCAACATGTGGGGATTACAGTTGGAGATAAGATTTGGGTGGGGACACAGCCAAACCATATCACAATCTCTCCAGGATGAATCGAAACCTAGAAACACTCAGTGCTTAAAGATTTTTTTATAAAAAATCACAATCTTCATAGGATTTTCTTTTCTGTATAGATTTGTTCACTGGCAAGATTTTCACAATGTAGAATTTTTCTCTATATGCCATGAAATAGGGTTTCATCAAATACAGAATCACAAAGCCTTTGAAGAAAATAGATGCCTAATTGCATACTTGTTGCTTATCAATAGACTCTTTTCCTGACCTCTCCGTCCCCAAGAAATCACCCCTATTATTCCCTAAAGCTTTATTTTTCCTTCCTTCCTGGGATGAGAAGTAGGTCTGTAGGTAAGTACCGGGCTAGGTACAGTTTAATGTCACAGGAAACTCATTTTCATCTACATTGCCTGACACCATTGTTTTCAACATGTGCAAATAACCTAAAGTCTGGCTTTGAAGAAATCACTAATCGTTCAAAACCTCTTTCCCTCTATATATTGAAGAATATAAATATTAGCTTTTAGACATTTTGTACCTTTATCAAGTGGAAGACTGTAAGAAATTATGTGTGTTGGCAGTCTTCTTGATTACTGTAGAGAAAATACGATAACTAGGAGTTCTTGCCAAAGAAATTATAACGTTACATCAGCTGTAGGCACAGGCCCAAGCTTACCACCATGAGACTAACAGGACAAAGACACTAGTTCCCTTAAGATGAGAAATGAAACTAAATTCCTGGCCTGACCACGAAGGGTCATTCCAACTCCCCTGGGTATTCCTTATATTAGAAGCTATCCTATGACCTAATTGACAATAAAAAATCACCAAGTATTAGAAGTGGCCAAGAAATGTGAATCTAGAAGGATTTTGCCATCCTTGTACTTAAGGTTTTACCTACCTTGTTTCACTTCTTATATGGTTTTCCAGCTGAAAAATAGATGGAGGCTACTAGTTCCAGCTACTGGTTCTATTTTCAGCCTTATCCCTCCTCCACATACTCCAGGCCAGAGGTTCTCCAACTCTAGCATGTGTCAGAGTCACCTGGAGGGCTTGTTAAGCACAGATTACTAGGCCACTTCCAGAATTTCTCATTCAGTAGGTCGGGCTGGGTGGTTGGGTGGGGTCTGGGATTTGCACTTCTAACAGATTCCCAGAGGATGAGGTTGCTACTGGTCAGAGACCACACTTTGAAAATTATGGCTCTAGCCTATAAGCATGCCTGCAGCTCCCTGGACATGCCATGGTCTCTTCCTATGCCTTGCCTTTGCCTGGAACACACTCTCTAGCCTTATCTTTTTTGCTACTTAGGTTGTCCTGCAGATTCAGCTTGCACACCACATCCTCTGGGATGCCTTCTTTCATGCCCTCTCTTATCCCCCAGACAGAGTTAGGTACTTTTTTGTCTTTGTTTCTATCACAATCCTGTTTATATGTCTTTCTCCCATATTAGACTATTAGCTTTTAGAGAGCAGAGCCTGTGTTTTATCTTCATTCACCAGTTTCCACTGGTGTCCACTGAAGTGACTGACACATAATAGGTGCTCAATAAAGGCTTGTTGAGTGAATGAGCTCTACTCACCACAGCCTTGTTTTCCTTAACAAAAGGATGTGAAGCTCAGAAGTGGGGACCTGAATGTAACCGTCGCTGTACTGCTTGTATGAACAATGGTGTCTGCCACGAAGATACTGGAGAATGCATTTGCCCTCCTGGGTTTATGGGAAGGACATGTGAGAAGGGTAAGTCAAGAGTACTTGCTAAGTAAGCTGTGGATTTAAAAAGCCATTGTTTCTGGATCTAGAATTTGAGATCTGGACACAGATGGGAATGGAAGCTAAATGGCCTCTGTTAGTCCAGATGGTACCTGTGTGTAAATGAGAAAAAGGTGCCTTTTCCTAAAGTTCTTTATTGCCAACCATTGGAAAGTTATAATAAATATACAGATCTATGATATTTACAATGGGAATGCCGCCCCCTAGGTTTGCACAGTGCACAAACCAGCATGATTGTGAGTGATGTCCCTGATGTCCTCTCTGTGGGGCAGTTTCATTATCAGTAAAATGGGCCATAAGGGTGTGCTCATCCTACCCATGCCACAGCTGAGGTTTGACTATTTCTCTTATTCACTAAACTAGGAGAAACGAATCCAAAGAATTATGCATTTCAAAGGGTTTCATATTTGACTCCGAATCGTCTTTTCTTTTCCTCCCAAAAGCTTGTGAACTGCACACATTTGGCAGAACTTGTAAAGAAAGGTGTAGTGGACAAGATGGATGCAAGTCTTATGTGATCTGTCTCCCTGACCCCTATGGGTGTTCCTGTGCCACAGGCTGGAAGGGTCTGCAGTGCAATGAAGGTATGCATTAATCACACCCTCGTACAGAAAACGTTCTAGCAGGTATACAAAGAAGATCCAGTTTGCTGGAAATCACAATATAGGTTATACCTGGACTGCTTAGTCAGCTACCCACTACTGGATGACAGGATTTTGAATCATAGATGTTCCATCTAATGTAAATTATACTTTCACAATAAAAGTTTGGACTGCATAGAAGGTACTTCTCATAACTATCACCTAGGGGATCTTACTAAAGCATGGATTCTGATTTGGTAGGTGTGGACTGGGGCCCGAGGTTCTGCATTTCTAACAGGCTCCCAAGCAGTTTTGATGTTGTTGGTTTTCAGACCACCTTTTGAGTAGAAAGACCATAGAAAACTTGTTTTTTTTTTCAGTGAATCATAAAATGACAGCTTTAGCCGAGCGTGGTAGCGCATGCCTGTTGTCCCAGCTACTCAGGAGGCTGAGGCGGGAGGATCCCTTGAGCCCAGGAGTTTGAAGCTGCAGTGAGCTATGATTGCACCACCGCACTCCAGCCTGGGCAACAGAGTGAGACCTCGTCTTTAAAAAGAAAAAAGGAAAATCAAAATCAGAGCTTTTAGGTTAGATCCAGACAGGATATGGGGGTTCAAAATCGAAGAAGTTAAAATCTTACCTGCTGTGGATCTTATGTAAGCAGTACTAACCTCACCTACTCAGGGTCCCTCTGCACTTTCTAAAGTGTGCTTTCCTGTTTGACCAGGCTTGACGGAGTGCATCTGACATCTACTTTTCAGTATGTGTTTCACACAGTAGCTCAACATGAACCTGTAGACAAGTATGACAGAACCTCCCTAATGTATATGAATGTTGTGAATTAGCCAGAGCTCAAAGGCTCTTCAGTGTTTATCTCACAAAGTCAGCTTTTCCCATATCCAGCACTAAAGGTAGCTTTGATAGGGTCCCAGCAACTTGATAACAATGCTCCAGGGCAGAGCAGGTCGGTATAAATATAAGCCATTCACATATAGAATTGAAAATTTTCTAGTGTCCACATTAAAATGGTGATGAGGAATGGGTGAAATGATTTTTATATATTTAACCTAATATGTTAAAAATATTATCAGTTTAACATGAAAAAAGTATTAATGAGATATTTTACACTCCCTTTTTCATAGTAAGTCTTTGAAATTTCAATTTGGACCAGCCATATTTTAAGGGTTCCATAGCCAGTGGTGAACTGTACTGAACAGCACAGCTCCAGGGGCTTGGAGGAGGAGGACAAAGAGGAGAGTTACACAAAAATTAGCTTCAGCCACCTGCAATACCTCATTCAGTTCCCTCTAAATGCTGTCTGCCCCCCTGGAATGTGGAGTGAGTCACAGCAGTGGAGGGATCCCATCTGGCCTTGGAAATGTGCATCTTAAGGTAAAAGGTGACTCCAGGCAGTGGCAGATCCCTCTTTTTTTAAAAAAAATAATAAAATCTTATGCAAACTGTGAACACTTTGTTAGGGCCCAGGAAGGGGTGCATGCAGGCAGTCTCTAGACCATAAACGTCATCAGTTTCATAGTGTCTGTGTCTCTGGGCCCATGTTTATAAGAGTACATTTCATGAACTCATCCTAGCCCATTCCTCGCTCAAGAAATCACCATGATTTTATGAACAGAACTGTTCTAATATACTTCCAGACTCCTTTCAACAGTCACTATCCTGTTCCATCCATCCAAAAAGCAGTAGGAAAGCAAGGAGACATTTCTAATCGTCACTACTTAAGGGGATGGTCTCCTTTAATAGTCCAGGATTTAGAAGAGTCACCAATAGATTGTACATTATCAGGGCTGGTTTCTATCTGAGGAAATAAGCAATAATAGAAATTTTTGAAGCAAATGGGACAATAAAGAGAACAGGAGAATTCCACCGTGCAAATATATGATCATTCAGTCATTAAGAGCCCTCTGCCAGGAAGAAAGTTCCAGTGTCTACTAGAATCTAAAAAATCAGGCTTCATGATGTTTTACGGTCTTCTGCCATTACAATAGAAACTTGATTTTAGTAGTCAGATTTCCTTTATGCTTATTAATAGTTTTCAACCTTTCTACCATCTACTTTAAGTAAGAAGTTGTGATTAAGTTTTCTTTTCCAGCTTTATCGAGGTCTAATTGCTAAGTAAAAATTGTATGTAGTTAAGGTGCAAAATGTGATATTTTGATATATGTATACATTGTGAAATGATTACTGTTATTAAGCTAATTAACATATCCACCACCTCACACAGTTATCGTGTGTTTGTGGGTGTGGTGACAGCATTTAAGATCTCTCAGCAAATTTCAAGTATACAATACAGTAATATTAAGTTTAGCCAACATGTTGTATATTAGAACTCCAAAGCTTTCTATTCCTGCATAATTAAAATTTTTTTGCCCTTTGACCAGCATCTCCCCATTTCCTCCACTCCACAGTTCCTGGGAACCACTATGCTACTTTGCTTCTATAAGTTTGATGTTTTTAGATTCCATGTATAGAAGAGATTTTACAGTATTGGTCTTTCTAAGCCTGGCTTATTTCACTTAGCACAGTGTCCTCCAGGTTCATCCATGTTTCTGCAAATGACAGAATTTCTTTCTTTTCAAAGGCTGAATAATATGCCGTTATTGGGTATACACCACATTTTCTTTATCCATTCTTCCATGGATCGACACTTGGTCAATTCCCTATTTTGGCTACAGTAAGCAATTCTGCAATGAACATGGGACTACAGATGTCTCTTTGAGATAGTGATTTCAGTTCTCTTGGATATATACCCAGAAATGGGATTGCCAGATCATATGGGTTTTATTTTGACTGTTTTGAAGAACTTCCATATTGTTTTCCATAATAACTGTACCAATTTATATTCCCACCAATAGCATATAAGGGTTCCCTTTTACCTATATCCTTGCCATTATAACAGGTGTGATGTGATATCTCATTGTGGTTTTGATTTTCATTTCCCTGATGATCAGTGATGTTGAGTTTTTTTTTTTCTTTTTTTTTGAGACAGAGTCTTGCTCTGTCGCCAGGTGCCAGGCTGGAGTTCAGTGACGCGATCTCGGCTCACTGCAACCTTCGCCTCCCGGGTTGAAGCAATTCTCCTGCCTCAGCCTCCGGAGTAGCTGGGACTACAGACGCGCGACACCACGCCCAGCTAATTTTTATATTTTAGTAGAGACGGGGTTTCACTATGTTGGCCAAGATACCTGGTGGTCATTTGTATGTCTTCTTTTAAGAGATGCTGGCCTGGTGCAGTGGCTCATGCCTGTAATCCCATAGCACTTTGGGAGACCGAGGGGGGCAGATCACTTGAGGTTGGGAGTTTGAAACCAGCCTGACCAACATGGAGAAACTCCGTCTCTACTAAAAATACAAAATTAGCTGGGCGTGGTGGTGGATGCCTGTAATCCCAGCTACTCAGGAGGCTGATGCAGGAGAATTGCTTGAACCTGGGAGGCAGAGGTTGCAGTGAGCCAAGATCATGCCACTGCACTCCAGCCTGGGCAACAAGAGCAAAACTCTGCCTCAAAAAACAAAACAAAACAAAAACAGATGTCTATTCAGGTCCTTTGTCCAGTTTTTAATCAGGTTGTTTTTTTGCTATTAAGTTGTTTGAGTTCCTTATATATTTTGGATATTAACCTCTTAGGGGTATACTTTGGAAATACATTTTCTTGTTCCATACATTGTCGCTTTACTCTGTTGTTTCCTTTGCTGTGCAGAAGCTTGTTAGTTTGATGTAATCACATTTGTCTATTTCTGCTTTTGTTGTCTGTACTTTTGAAGTCATATCCAAAAATTCATCGCACAGATCAATATTAAGAAGCTTTTCTCCTCTGTTTTCTTCTAGTGGTTTTACAGTTTCAGGTCTTATGTTGTGTATTTAGTCAATTTTGTATTGATTTTTGAATATAATATGAGATGGGGTCCTAATTCCATTCTTCTGCTTGCGGTCATCTAGTTTTCCCGGGACCATTTATTGAAGAGATTAACCTTTCCCTGTTGTGTGTTCTTCATATGTTTGTTGAATCAGTTAACTGTAAATGTGTCAATTTATTTCTGGGCTGTCATTTCTGTTCCATTGGCCTGTACATCTGTTTTTATGCCAATGCCATACTGTTTTTATTACTACAGCTTTTATTTTGAAATCAGGTAATGTGATATCTCCGGCTTTGTTCTTCTTGCTCAATATTGCTTTGGCTATTCTGGGCCTTCTGTGGTTCAATATAAACTTTAGAATTGTTTTTTTCTATTTCTGTGAAAACTTCCATTGCAATTTTGATAGTAATTGTATTGAGTTTGTAGATAATTTAGTTGTGATTGATACTAAAAATAAAGACTACATTTTAGCTGGGTGAATAAAATACAGAATGGAAACAAATCATCAGAGCCCAAAAACACAAGTTTTTGCATTAATTTTGGTTAGAAGCCTTCTAGTAATGTTACAGTTGACCATAATAAAGACAGCCAGTTAACAGAATCCATTTGCCACATCCCAAATTCTAACAATTGTCTTGGAAGGTTTAGTGAGCTCCAGAGGAAAGTAATGCTTCTACCCTATCCTCCAGGAGCTTATTTTAAGTACCAAAACATAATTAGAATGGCTTAAATACTCTACTATAAAGAAACAGGCTTAAAAAGCTAACATTTTAAATTATCTTGATTTTTACTTTTTAGCAGTTTAACCATGATGTGCCAATGCATAGTTTTCTTTATATTTATTCTTCTAAGGGCTTAACCAACTTTTGAATGTGTAAATTTCAACAAATTTGGGGGATTTAAACCATTATTTCTTCAAATATTTTTTCTAACCTTTTCTCTCTGATCCTTCTTGAACCTCCAATTACACGTGTGTTAGATGTTTTGATATTTTCTCATGGGCCCCTAGAGATAAAATCCTTTTTTTCCAACCTTTTCTCTACTTTTCTTTTTCAGATTTTATTGATGTAGCTTCAAGTTTATTGACTCTTTCTTTTGTCATCTCTATTCTGTTGCTAAGTCCATATATAGTGATTATTTGATTTCAAATATTGTGTTTTTCAGTTTTGGAATTTTTTTTGCTTTAAAATTAGTTTCTCTTTCCCTGCTGAAGTTTCTTATTGTTTCATTTGTTATGAACATATCTTCTTTTACCTCAGTAAGTATAGTTATTATAGTTGTTTTAAAATTCTTGTCTATTCCAACATCTGACTCATCACAGTTGGTCTCTGTTGATTTTCTTTTTTCTTAAAAAATGGACCTTAATTCTCCATTTCTTCTTGGGATTGTATCTTGGACATTGAAAATGTTACATTGTGGAGACTCTGGAATATGATATAATCTTTCAGGAATGTCGATTTTGTTTTGTTTTAGCACGCAGTTAACTTGGTAGGATTCAAACCACTCTCTCACTGTTAGGAATCAGGTCAAACTCCGTTTAGTTCTTTTCTCTTTAGCTGGGCCACTTTGAGTCTGTACTGAGCATGCCCAGATCAAGGATCAGCCAAAGATCTGGGACTTTTCTCTGACTCTCTTTCTGAATTTTCCCCTCTCTTTCCAGTGGCTATGGTTTTCCTGACTCTGTCCTCTGATTCATCAGCCCAGTAAGACTGCAGGTTTTCTTTGGAGTCTTAGCTTCCATACATGGTGTCAACTGTACCTAACAGTTAGGCTAAAAGCTGAAAAATGGGAAACACATCTTTCCCATCTTCCAGATTTTAGTTCCTCTCCAGAATCTTCCAGGTCTTTGTTTCTTCCTACCCTATTCTTCAGTGCTTTCAGGAAATTATTTTCTAAATGTAGTTGTATCTACAGAAAAGTTGGCCTGATAGGAGCTCATTCAACTCCTTTTTCATTTTGAGACAGAGTCTCTCTCTGTCGCCAGGCGCCAGGCTGGAGTGCAGTGGCATGACCTCGGCTCACTACAACCTCTGCCTGCTGCGTTCAAGCCATTCTCCTGCCTCAGCCTCCCGAGTAGCTGGGACTACAGGTGTATGCCACCAAGCCCAGCTCATTTTTTTTTTGTATTTTTAGTAGAGACGGGGTTTCACTATGTTGGCCAGGATGGTCTCAATCTCTTGACCTTGTGATCCACCTGTTTCGGCCTCCCAAAGTGCATTCAACTTTTTTTGAGACAGAACTCCCCAGCTTTTTAAGTTCCTGGTAATTCAGATAAATTCCACCCTACCTTACACAAATCAGCAAAGTTGATGGCTTAGAGAAAAATGAAACTAGGCACCTGCAGCCTTAGTTTCCTCTCTTCCCCTATATTAATACTGTTTTTTTTGATGTCTTTGTTTACAGCATGCCACCCTGGTTTTTATGGGCCAGATTGTAAGCTTAGGTGCAGCTGCAGCAATGGGGAGATGTGTGATCGCTTCAGAGGATGTCTCTGCGCTCCAGGACGGCAGGGGGTCCAGTGTGAGAGAGAAGGTAAAGCAAGGTAACACTGTAGTCAGGGCCACGTTCAGCATGTCTCAACTGAGCTTGTGCCAGTGTCCCAAGATCCTCAGACCTCTTTTCTTTCCATCCAGAAGTTGAGAATAATTTATCCTAAATTCTAAAGCACAGCATTTTAATTCTTCTCTACTGACCCTAATCGTAGTCTTTATTTCTCTTGCCACTAGGAATAAACCATGGTGTTCTCTGTAGCAGCTTAAGTGATGACTTGCCAGCTCTGCCTACCTCTTCTGCTCCTTTCTCTAGGAGCAGCCTTTTCCCTGGACATGCATAACAGAAAGAGCAATTTGGGATGAATTTAAACAGAGGATATTTTTAAAGTGATAGAATAAAATAAATAGAAAAGATTATGCTCAAAATGAAATTTTATGTAATTCTAGTTCAGAAATTACTCTCCAGCAGGAGTCAGCAAACTTTAACCCAAAGACTAAATCCAGCCCACTATCTTTTTAAAAACAGCTTTATAGAGATACTTTTATATCAAAATGTTTACCTTTTTTAAAAAGTACAACTCAGTGGTTTTTGGTATGTTTACAGAGCTGTGCAATCATTGCCATAATCTAATTTTACAACATATTCATCATACCAAAAGAAACCTTGTACCCATTAGCAGAAACTTCCGTTCTCCAATTCTCCTAATTTCTGACAATCATGAATTTGCAGTTGACCTTGAACAACATGGGGGATAGAGGTACTAACCCTCCTCACAGTAGAAAATCCACATACAACTTTTTACTCCCCAAAGGCTTAATTACTAATAACCTACTGTTGATGAGAAGCCTTACCCATAACACAGTCAATTAACATGTAGACTAGTATCTGTATTTTAGGCTTTCATGACATACCTAACTTTTTCTTAAAATGTTTTTTGATGTTTCTAGGCTATACAGTTTGTCAGTGAGTTTTTTCAAATTATCTCAAATCTCCAAAACATTTTCCAATACATTTATTGAAAATAAAAATCCACGTCAGTGGACCTGTGCAGTTCAAGCCCGTATTGTTCAAGGGTCAACTGTATCTTCTGTCTCTGTAGATTGCCTGTTCATGACATTTTATATGCTGTAAATAGGATCATATATTGTCATTTGTAACTAGCTTCATTTGCCATACCTTTTTTGAGGTTTATCTATGGTGTAGCATGTATCGGTACTTCATTCCTTTTTGTTTCTCACTGTCTTTTATTATAAAGAAAACATTTTTGGATCACAGGCACATCATTCACTTATAATGTGTGGTCTGTGGCTGCTTTTGTGCTACAAGGGCAGAAAACATGGCTTGCAAAGCTGACTATATTTGCTCTCTTTACAGAAAACGTTTGCTAGCCACAGCCCTGGAATATACTTTTTAAAATTTAAAGAAGCAGACATATGTATTTTCAAACTTAAATAATAAATATATGTTGCTTTTTCAATCATATAAATATAAATGCCATTGAAATAAACATATATTCAGTGAAATCTACACTCAAAATAATGCAGCTATGGTCTTTTTCTTGTTACTTTAAAAAATCAGAACAAATATTGGGAGTGGGGGTGGGATGCTAGCAAGTGTTTTCTCAAAGCCCTTAAACTTTATACTTTTTCTTCTTTTGTTCAGCCTGGACTTTACTACAGAACAGAAATCAAGGAGTGGTTAGAAAGGGAAGGAAATGCGTTGGGGCTTCTAAAAAATTGTATGAAGGTCGGCAACTAACAAGTTTAAGGATTTGAATTTTGTGCTTTGCTCCTTCCTTTCTGTTCCCTTCTGCTGTTGCTGCAAAAGGAGTGCATTCTGGTGGGAGAATGTAAGACAGGTTAACCGGGGTGCCACTAGGGCTTTCAGAGAGTAGCTCCAGATTCCCAGCACGTCCACCACATCCTCCTTCACCCCAGCACCTCCACCTTCACCTCCACCCAACTTCAGAAAATACAGGGGGACGATGAAGGAAAGAAATGCTTTCAAAGTGTCAGAATATGGTTTTCAATTCCTATTCAAATAGCTACTTAGGCTGAAAATTTGGCACATTTCCATAATCTTTCCAAGTTTACAGATGTATCAAGGAATAACCTTGTAATTATTGGCACTCTTTCCCTTCTCCTTCACACCTTTACCCATTTTATCCTAGGCCTGAGAAGTAGGATATCAGTATAAAATGTTATTATTGACCCCGCCTCTTCCCACCACTGGTAAGGAACAGTCTGAAGTTACTGCTGCTCTGAGGGCACCTCTATCACCTACATTGTTTACTGAGTGTTGGAAAACTTTCACACATGTCTCACATTCAATTGCAAATGGTCCAGGGTTTTCTAAGACCCTATGGTTTAGAATAAAATTGGTATATTTCGGGGTTAGTCATTCTCTACTATGTAGATATTAGGCAAGAAATCCTGACACCATTACCTTTATTGACACCACCGACGCTTTTTCTTCTTTCAGTATTGGCAGCAACAGTTTTGATTTGGGTGTTGAGTAGATATTGATTTGGGAAACTTATATTCCACTTCTTTGATGTACTTCTTTGGTGAACAACTTTATTCACCTGTTGCTCTTATTTATCAGCTATTTGCAGACTTCCCAGTGAATGAGACATCTCTCATATATCTGAACTGAGGATGGTACTGTTGATTGGCAATACCATGGGGTTATTGCTGAGTGGAAGAAGAACTAGTTTTTTGCTTGTTTTGTTTTTGTAATCATTCATGTAAAAGGAAAGAGGGGGACTGAACAGCAAACTCTAGGGGAGATATGGCCATGATAATCCTTTTAATATTGAGACTGTTCCTCCCTGATCCATATGAGGAGCACAGCCTTCTGGCGAAGAGTGTGGACTCTGGGATTATAAAGATCTGAGTCTGAATCTGGGCTGCTGAACCTCTGTCTCCTCATCCACAAAATGGAGATCACAATAGCATCCACAATGTCTTACATGATGGCAAAACAATAAAACATGTGCAAAATTCTTGCCCAGTGCACGACTTACTAAAGTAGCCATTTTTATTATTACTAGTGCTGCTGGCTCTGTTAAATATTAAGATTTCACAGTGCTGTTTTCTTCCTTCAGGCATACCAAGGATGACCCCAAGGATAGTGGATTTGCCAGATAATGCAGAAGTAAACAGTGGTAAATTTAACCCCATTTGCAAGGCTTCTGGCTGGCCGCTACCTACTAATGAAGAAATGACCCTGGTGAAGCCGGATGGGACAGTGCTCTATGTAAGAGCCATTCTTAATCTGCCCTCCTTAAACCATGAGATACTTTCAGTGTAGTAGTCACCCCACTAAACGATAGATTTCATTCAGTGCTTTCATCCTCCTAGGCTAGTATGTTGTTGGCTTTGATAAAATACCCTTTCCCTGGAGAAGCAGAACTGACTCACTGCAGCCTCCCTGATTTCCTCTGTTGACCAGTACTGCAGTGCAAGGTTGGGAATATGCCCCCAGTGGAACTGACAGAGCTGAGTGCCAAGGATGGCACACATCCTGCAGAACTGTCTAGCCAGTATGGGGAGAAGTACGTGTCCAGCCACTATGGGGAGAAGTATGTGTCAGTCTGTGCAAAGCTTTGTTCTCACTGTCCCCATACCTCTAACTACTCAGGAAGAATAAGGTGGTGTTGCAACCCATGAATCAGCAGATTTATGTGCTACCAAGTGCAACCAGGACATGGACTTTGGATGACTGGTCTACTCCTATTATGCTCTTTGGAGCAACAATTAGGGGAGCATAGAGGAGGAGAGTTCAGCCTGATCCATTAGACTCTAAGTAGACAGGTCTTGAATCTGCTCCCACATCTCCAGTTGTGAAACCATAATCCATTAGGTCTGAATGCATTCCTTGGGTTTCTCCCCATCTCTTCCCTCAGCCCTCATTGCTGATGCTCACCACAGGTTAGGGTAATATCACAGCAGTTCTTTTTTGTTTAAAAGGATCAAACTACTTTTCAAACATGCTTTTCTTCTCTCTCCCAACTATACCAAAAGCAGCAGAGACAGGAACCACCCCAAATTTCTCTTGTGTTACAAGTGATCCTTAGGATATTGGTATATTTTTTTAATCTAAAAATTTAGAAATAATTGTCCTTTTTTCTGTCAAAGATGAACAAAATTAGCTTGACCAGAGGCAGGGATGAGTGACCTTCTGGCGGAAGAATATGTAGAATGTACCATTTAAAACAGTTTACCAGAGTCCATGTTTTAAATGTCCCTGATTCCACTCCAACAACCCACCAGGTAGAAGAAGCCAATTTATGGCTTCCAAAATCTTGTTGGCTTTTTCATGAGTTAATGAAACGAATGGCTACTACATAGTAAGGGTTTACCATACTGTATGTAACTTCTTACTTAACATTGCCTAGTCTCTCTCTATCTCTCTCTCTCTCTCTCTCTCTCTCTCTTTTTTTTTTTTTTTAGAGAAGTGGGAACTGGCTGGGTGAAGTTAAGTAACTCAAAAATTGGTCAAAAATAGCAAAGAGGCTAGATATGGTGACTCATGCCTATAATCCCAGTGCTTTGGGAACCCGAGGTAGGAGGATCACTTTAGGCCAGGAATTTGAGACCAGTCTGAGCAACATAGTAAGACCCCATCTCTAAAAAAAAAAAAAGAGAGAGAGTTAGCTGGACCTGGTGGCATATGCCTGCAGTCCCAGCTATTTGGGAGGCTGAGATGGGAGGATCACCTGAGGCCAGGAGTTTGAGGCTACAGTGAGCTGTGATCACTCCACTGTACTCGAGCCTGAGCCACAGAGCAAGACTGTGTTGTCTCTTTTAAAAAAATGGCAGAGGTCCACCTGTCTTCAGTACAGTACTCCACACTTGACAGCCTCTCAAACACTTAGGAAGCCACTTTGTCATCCCACGCAGCCATCTAGGTATTATACAGGAAAGGAACAAATCTTACAAGGAGTAGTTTAAAAGAAATCATGCTTCAGGCTTCTTGCTTGTAAGTGTTTACCCCACACTCCCAAACACACAAATACAACAGCAGGATCTGACAGGGCATTGATCCAAAATAAACTTTCAGGGCTACTACAATAGCTTTGGAAATAAGCCAATAATTATATTAGCATTACATTTAGCTTCTTGATCTCTCCTAGAAAACTTCTTATTAAACAATGAGATGGGGTCAGTGTTATGAACTTTTGTGTTTATGCCTCCCTAGAAGTTTTTATTTTTTTGTATTTGACCTTTTCAGCCAAAAGACTTTAACCATACGGGTCATTTCGCAGTAGCCATATTCACCATCCACCGGATCCTCCCCCCTGACTCAGGAGTTTGGGTCTGCAGTGTAAACACAGTGGCTGGGATGGTGGAAAAGCCCTTCAACATTACTGTTAAAGGTAAGTTCATTTTTCAGAAAAAGAGATAGTATCCTTGCTGCACCAAGTTTTTGTCTTACTGGAGAAAGGTGCTGCTTCTGGACAGAAATGTATGTGACCACTAAAATACTCTTGAGGTAATTTCCAGGATAATAAGCCTTTAAAAAATAGAGACTAAGAGTATGAACTGTGGATTCACACAGTCCCAGGTTTGATCTTGTCTCTAACAGCTCATAATCTTGTGGGTGGCCTTGAACAAATGAATTTACCTTTTTGAGTCTCTGTTTGTAAATGAAGCTTATTTTAGGTACTTCTTAGGGTTATTGTGAAGCCTCGTTAAATGCATAAAATGCTTGGAATTGTGTCTGGTACAACATATCTGGTAGTGATTCTATTTCACAAGAAGGTTGGCATTGTCATTATTGTGACTTTCTATTCATGACTGTAGAGAAGGATTTCAAGAATCCCTATTTTGAGGAATACTCAATAAGTAGCCCAGGTTACGCTATATAATTAACATGAATGTCTTTTCACATTCAGGGCTGTGGGCATTTTTCCTGCTATAAATCAGTATTTCAAAATTCAAATTAATCTGAGTGTTTGTGTGTAGATTTGTGGCTTGAGTGGAAGAACTAAAATGGAGGTAAGTCCACATTGACTTGGCTGGTGTAGACAGCTACAGCAAGGAATTTTAAATTCGGAAGTAACTTATGAAACTGTTTAGACAAGAATACCTAACAGCTCTCTGATGTATATTCTAGGAAAGGCACTAGGTTAAGATTAATTGTAATTTCTAATACATTGTAAATGGCTCTGTAAATAGTTGTTATCCTGCATTGTTTAGAGAATCATGACAAGAAAAAAGGTCTGTACATGTTTTGTATGGACTTTTTTTTTCTGAATATTTTTGATCCACTGTTGGCGTGAATCCACATATACAAAGGGTCAACCGTATACAGCAGCACAGATTGTAAGCACAAATCTTAGTACTAAACCTGGGTCTCCTGACTCCAAACGCAGCTCTATCTCTTCTCAACCATTTTGCTTTCTGAGTCTCTTGTGTTACAGAGGAGGAGACTGTGAGGTGACCAAAGTTGATTATATTTGGCCCCCTTCATTACTCCATTAGTAATCTCTTTGGAGATCCCAGAGGTAACCTCTATAAATGAAATGCTGTAAATACTCAGAACATAATCTATTTTTTAGAGGCCACAAATTAAAACAGTAGCATAAATGCAACCCCATAGATTTGGATTCTCTGCCCTGAAAATCCATATTAAATACCTCAGATTCCTTTTTTTTTCTTTTGTACTTTAAGTTCTGGGGTACATGCAGATCTTGCAGGATTGTTGCATAGGTACACACATGCCATGGTGGTTTGCTGTCTCCATCACGTACATCAGGCATTTCTTCCAGTGTTATCCCTCCCCTACCTCCCTGCCTCCCACTGTCCCTCCCCATCCCCCAACATACCCCAGTGTGTAATGTTCCCTTCCCTGTGTCCATGTGTTCTCATCGTTCAAGTCCCACAAATGAGTGAGAACATGCAGTGTTTGATTTTCTGTTCTTGTGTCGGTTTGCTGAGAATGATGGTTTCCAGATTCATCCATGGCCCTACCAAGGACATGAACTCATCGTTTTTGTGGCTGCATAGCATTCCATGGTGTATATGTGCCACATTTTCCTTGTCCAGTCTATCATCAATGGGCATTTGGGTTGGTTCCAGGACTTTGCTATTGTAAACAGTGCCACAGTGAACATACATGTGCATGTGTCTTTATAATAGAACAATTTATAATCCTTTGGGTATATACCCAGTAATGGGATTGCTGGGTCAAATGGAATTTCTATTTCTAGATCCTTGAGGAGTCACTACACTGTCTTCCACAATGGCTGAACCTAATTTACACTCCCACCAACAGTGTAAAAGTGATCCTATTTCTCCACATCCTCTCCAGCATCTATTGTCTCCAGATTTTTTAATGATCACCATTCTAACTGGCGTGAGATGATATCTCAATGTGGTTTTGATTTGCATTTCTCTAATGACCAGTAATTATGAGCATTTTTTCATATGTTTGTTGGCCTCATATATGTCTTCTTTTGAAAGTGTCTGTTCATATCCTTTGCCCACTTTTGAAAGGATTTGTTTGTTTTTTTTCTTGTAAATCTGCTTTAGTTCTTTGTAGATTCTGGATATTAGCCCTTTGTCAGATGGGTAGATTGCAAAAAATTTTTTCCCATTCTGTTGGTTGCTGGTTCACTCTTATGATTGTTTCTTTTGCTGTGCAGAAACTCTTAAGTTTAATTAGAATCCTTCTTACTATTACTTTTGGTTACAGGAAAAAGCCCAAATCTGTTTTATTCAG
>CAUYQU010026112.1:0-41118 GCA_963574635.1 Cheracebus regulus
GCCATTGAAGCATCAGCTGCCTTTCTGGCCTCCCTCCAGTGACAAATCACGTCACTAGCCCAGGTAACTCTCCAAAACCGACGGGCCCTTGACCTACTAACAGCAGAAAAAGGAGGTACTTGTATGTTTCTCTAGGAAGAGTGCTGCTACTATATCAATGAATCGGGCCTAGTAGAGGAAAATATCAACACTCTCCACCGTCTCCAGGAAGACCTCCGCAAACAGCAAACTACAGGAGTTTTATCTCTAAGCTGGTGGCATCCCATGCTTACTTGGCTAACCCCTATTATCACTCCTATCATTGTAATTTGTTTACTATTACTAATGGCCCCTTTTCTTCTCAGGTTCCTACAAACTCGTATGCGAGAAATTGGACGAGTAGCCGTCAACCAAATGCTGCTTCATCCCTTCATCTGGCTCTCAGTCGAGGCACCAGCCAACTGACCTGTCCCCCTTACTTTGCCCCTATTCAGCAGGAAGTAGTTAGAAAGAGCAGCACCCTCTATCTATCATCAAAAGGTGGGAATGTAAGGCCGGTTGCCTGGCTGGGTGCTCGGACGCACCCCCCCCCCCCCTTTTTTCCCTTTTACAAGCCCTGAGCAAGCTCAGACATGCTCGGGCATGTTCCCTTATCCCTTGCTCGCACAGCCTGGTCTTCTCTTAAAGAGCCCAGTATGCAAACAAGGTGCTGCAACCATAGCTTCTTAATAACCAATAGCAGCTAAGCCCTAACAACCAATAGCAGCTAAGCCTTAACAACCAATAGCAGCTGAGTTTTAACAACCAATAGCAGTCGAGTCTTAACAACAAATAGCAGGCAAGTAATTCCAACCAATAACAAGCCAAGTCCTAGGTCAAGGCTTGTAACTTACCCAATAGCAGTCTTGCTCTCCCTCAACCAATCGAGCTGTTTCACTCCCTATAAAACCCCCTGTCTAAAAATAGTCAGTCCGACTTCTCCGGCCCCTCCTGTCTGGACCACGGAACCTCGCCCGGGAGCCTGAATAAATTCTCTTGCATTGGATTATTTTGGTGCTGGCCTCAGTTTCTTCATTTTATCCTCAGAAACAAACCTCACAATATTGACAGAGGCAAATAAACTACCAAGACAATGATATTCAGTGATAATATATAGGTGATATATTTGAATTCTGTTTCACTACATCTTGTTGGTACGAGGTCTCTCTGTTTTTTGTTTGTTTGTTTGTTTTTGTTTTTTTTGTTTTTTTTTTTTGAGATGGAGTTTCACTCTGCCGCTCAGGCTGGAGTACAGTGTCGTGATCTCAGCTTACTGCAACCTCCGCCTCCCGGGTTCAAGCAGTTCTCCTGCCTCAGCCTCTCCAGTAGCTGGGATTACAGGCATGTGCCACCATGCCTGGCTAATTTTTGTACTTTTAGTAGAGACAGGACTTTGCCATGTTGGCCAGGCTGGTCTCCAACTCCTGAACCTCAAGCAATCCACCCACCTCAGCCTCCCAGATTGCTGGGATTATAGGCAAGAGCCACCGCACCAGGCCCAAGGTCTCCTTTTAATTGATGGCAAAGACATCTGAGCCTCTAGATATTGTTCCTAGAGGGAGCACTGTGGGTAAGAAAGTTAAACACATAGACTGAATAAATGTTGATTCCAGTAAGGACAAATCTCTGTCTCCTCCAGGGCATAAGGTGTTCGATATAATCCACCTGTCACCAAGTGGATGGTTGTTTCTCTCCAAGAAGTGTTCACAATTAGATAGCTTCTTTTGATCTCTGTTGCTGGAAAAATGAAACCATCATGAGCGAAAAACAAAATGAGCCCTTTCTTTTGGATTTATTTCATAAATATCAATGCATAAACCCTTTTTATGGATTTTGGGCCAGCGGTTAGGTGATTCTACCTCAGGTTATTTCTAAACATAAGACAATCAAGTACACAAACTGGATATATTGCTCACTGCATTTCACATTAGCACTGCTCTTCAAGGTCACCAAAAAATGGGGTTGTGATACAGCAGCTGTCCATGGCTAGCAACAACTTTTAACCAAATGTAGCTTACCTGTGAATCAGACTCGGGTTCTTTCTTCCACTTGTTGACTGATAGGAATCCTTATCTAATATCTTTATTATTTGAAAGTATAAGTACTAGTTGTAAATATAAGCTGAAGAAGATCATCTGTGTAATAAAGACAGTGAACAAGATGTCTGTTTTACCTTGCCATGTAATTCTGCCTTCTAGACCTGGCTGAACCAATCTCAAATATATAATTTTATTGCACTATAGATTGCCATTTTGCCCACTGAACCATATGGTTTTGTGGATTTCACAACTCCCAGCTCATGATGGCACTTTTACTCTCACGGTCACTTGATGTTCCAAGGTCAGCCTCTTTTGCGGTTCTGACACTATTAAAGAAAGAACCTGGTCTGGGTTTTCGTTACAATCAGCAGCTGCAGGTGATGCGAGTCTCTAAAATCTGCAAAGGGGCCCTTTCACAATTTGCCCAAATTGACTGTGAGATGTCCTTAACTTAACGTTTTTCTCTTACAAGGTTTCTTTTGCAGCTGAAATAAGCCAGTCCACTTCCAATTCCTTATAATTATCCCTGCCCCTTGTCTTCCTAGAGCCATGGCTGCCACACATTCTAACACCTCACTATTTACTTGAATTGATCCAGATTAAGCACAGGTGAAAGCTTTAGAAATTGTGATGTCACCCTATGCCAGGTGTTATCATCGCCCCACTAATAATGGCACCCTAGTATCTATGAAAACATGGATAACCCACCCCAACATCCCCTTCTGAGGGCCTATTTTTAATTTGTATCCCAGAAAATAAAGCTAGAGGCAGGAGGTTTATAGCTGTTTCTGTATTAGGAAGTGTAATTTCGTAGAGCAAAAGTGAACAAGTGGAGGAAACCCTACAAACAGGGAAAGCCAATACAATAATGAACTAGTGAGTTGGTGACTGTTACGTGAGAAAGATTGCTCTTCTCAAAGGGATTGTTTCCCTGTAAGCCTTCTAAACAATATCTTAAAACTGCTCATTGGAGGGGGACGTGGGAAAAAAGGGGGCACAGTTATCCACCAGCTCAGAGTTGTGCCCAAACGGAATTAACATTCTGGTATTTTTGATCACTACATGTGGGTGCTGAGGAGTATTCTATAGCAGTGTCAACAGAGAAGCCTCGAGGTGGGAGCCATGTGCACGGCACAGAAATCAGTCAAGGATTCACCAGGCTGGGCTTAGAAGCATTTGGTCATAACCCACACAGGAATGGTTAGCGCAGGGTCAGGTGAAACAAGAGTATCTGAGATTGTAATATGCTTTATACAAGCACATAAAATAGAGTGTTATAAAATCCACAGGGATTTTTTGTGTTCTGCTTCAAACCTGCTTCTCTTCTTGTGTTCTGTGTCTCAGTGAATGATACACTTTTTTTCCCCTATTTCCATTACAAAAAAAAGAAAAGAAAAGAAAAGCTAGGTAGTTTCATTGAAAAAGCCATCTCTGGAGAATTCCGTCGGTTCCCAGTGCTACATACTTTGACTGCTATTTATTCCTCAAAGCTGCCCACTTACCTTAACTGCAATTCATCATCCTTTGCATAGTGCCCATCGTCATGATCACATCTGAGCTAGATTACTGTGATGATCATTTTCAGTCTTGTTTCATTTCATTGCATTCTACATTTTCCAAAGGACAAATGAATCTGATTCTAGCACTCTTTGTTTCAAAGCTTCAATTATTCCCATGCCTAAAGAAAAGAGTCTCTTGAGCTTGATATGGTTCCTGCTGAGTACAGTCTTACCTCATCTTCTTACCTCTTTCTTGCAAGTCAGACCAAATATCTTTTTGTTCCTCAGGAAAGGGGAATTTTCTCTTTCTCCACATGTGCTCATTCCACTTTGTTTTCTAATTTATTTGTCTGTTCTTTCCATCTCGTCTTTCTCGTTTTAATTTCATTGCCATTTCCTTGAGAAAAACTTCAGTCTCCGGTCAGGCAGGTTATAATAACCTTTTCATCCTCTCTTATTGCCCTTTTCAATCATCTTGTAACCAGTGGTTTCATATCTCCCATCTAGACTGGACTACGAGTGCCTTGAAGTCAGGAATCCTGTCTTGTTTATGACTAGATCTCAAGCACCAAGCACAAGGCCCAGACTTCAGTGTTTCATGAATATTTGCTAAGTGAAAAAACACTTAGAGTATGTTAAGAGTTTCAAATACAGGTGTTATACTACAAAATGTGAGCCTCCTTGTGTGAAGGAGAGCTAGGGTGAGGACGCAGAAGGACAAGGACAGAGTCAGCCATGATAGGAAGAGGTGTAATGAAGCAAAATTCCCATGACTACGGAGTCACGCAAAAATTGAGCCCTGGTGCTTATTTAATGCAAAGGAGTAAAAGTAGAATGTTTTCCTCATGTTGTATTTCCTCTTCTCTCTCCACCAGAATAGAGTGGTGGATGAGCTGTGGGTAGCAACTTGAACTTGTGAGTGTTCCCAGAGAAGGATGAAAAAGCAAACGAAAGAACTTGTAAATTACTCTGGGAAGATGAGCTGGAGCTGCTGGAGCCTTTTGTAGCTAATAAAAATGTGCCAGTGAAAGCTCTTGAGAGCTGTGTGTTGCCCCACTGAGAACCAAACCACTCTGCTTAACTTGCCTTGCCAGAGAAGCAAATGCTGTTTGTAGTAGGTTTATTGGAGAAACAAACCGTTTGAACTCTATCCAATGTTTCCATGGCTAAGAACTTTAGTCACCAAACCTCTCTGCAAAGAGTGCAGGCAACAGGAGCTTCCAGCTAGACCTGTGGCACTCTTACTGTGTTAGCTAGTGCTTTCAGGCACTTCAGCACAACTGTCATTTTCAAATGGGATATTTCCTTGTTTCTTGAACATATCTTATGGCTCAGATGGTGGCTCCCTGATGACATGGATTTTTAAAACACAAGTTTGCCAGTATTTATTAAAGAGATATGTTACCTTGAATGTCTAAACAGAAAGATGATAGTGATTGGATGGGCTTTGACATGATGAGCTGCAGGTAAAATAAAACAGTTTTTCTGGTGTGCTTTAAGTTGACTGTGACAAATAGCCTAGATTTCTCCTTTATAAAGTATTCTAGAACCCACCCCTTTATTCTTTTATCCCACCCAAATACCTACAAATTGGGTGAGTTATAAGTTCTCTGTCCTGTTGTTTTGGCGGCTTCCACCTCTCACACTATCGCACCATATTCTTCCTTCCTAGATTTTAAGTTCCTTCAGGCTTAGGCCTATATCATATTCACCATTGCATTTCCCATACCCAGTGTGGTGTCCATTAGGGATATATATGTAATTAGTAAATATTGATTGATGGATTTAATTAATTTACTATATTAGCTTATTATGGCTACATAACAGTTATTCATATTTATAGGTATATATGATAGTTTGAGATAAGCATACCATCTTAGTAGAAAATCATCAAATCAGGGTAACTTGAATACTTATCACCTTAAGCATTCTGTTTCTTTGTGTTAGTAACATTGGAAATGTACTATTTTAGTTATTTTGAGATATACAATAAATTACCATTAACTATAGTCACCCTACTGTGTTACTGAACACTAGATCGTAGTCATTTTATTTTATTTAACTGTATTTTCTTTTTATTCCTTTTTTTGAGTCAGAATCTTTCTGTGTAGCCTAAGCTAGAGTGCAGTGGCATGAACTCAGCTCACTGTAACCTCCACCTCCTGGGTTCAAGCAAATCTCCTGTCTCAGCCTCCCAATTATCTGGGACTACAGACACACACCACCATACCTGGTTAATTTTTGTCTTTTTAGTAGAGACGGGGTTTCACCATATTGGTCAGTTTGGTCTTGAACTCCTGACCTCAGGTGATCCATCTACCTCGACCTCCCAAAGTTCTGGGATTATAGGTATAAGCCACTGTGCCAGGCCTTAACTGTATTTTCATATGCATTAATCATTACTGAGAAAATCAGTGAATATGCCTCACACATACAGAGCCCTGATCACTTTTGCAAATGCATTCAATGTCAATTATGGCATTGTATTTTCCCCCACCTGCCGAAGAAGTTGTTTTTTGCAGGTCTCCTCCCAGTGTCTCCTGTTTACCTGGAACAAAACTTCATTCCTCTGACTTTATGCCTTTGATCCTTGTGATCTCTGTCCAAATGTACATTTCATGATGAGAGGCAATACTTTAAACTGCTGCTTTTCAAAACTTATAGTATCAGAATCCTTTTGCTGTTCTGGCTGAAGTTAAGAGTGCCACTTGCTCAGAGACTTAAGCTTATCATGTCCTACTTGATCATGCTATATTTTTTACAAATCATCCCTCCTCCAATATATGTATACACTAGTGACCATGAATCATACTTTAAAAAGAATATCACACTAGGGAAGAGAGAGGGATTCCAAGTCAAGCAGAGTGCAAACAAAAACAACATCTTAAACTGGGGTTTATGCTGCTCCTGCAGCTCACCTTTCTCAAAGGTGAGCACCTTTCTCAAAGGTGAGCAAACGTTTGCATTTCAGATTTAGAACTCTGAAGTAAAGAATTGGGGCTTAATGATGATTTGTTGAATATCTATAAAGGTAAATATTCAACATAAATTTGATGTACTGAGGAGTTAGGACAGTGCCTTTGGAAGGCATGAGACCTCTGGTGTTGCTGAGGGACACAGTGAAAAATTAATTGGGATGCAGTCTACCTCCTTGTCTTATGTTTCTTGCTGACAGTCAGCTCAGACCTATCATCATCATCTCCTGTATAAGTCCCGTGGAAAGGTAAGAGAGACATTCTATGAAAGACTGTACATTGGAAGCGAGGACACAGATCACTCCAGGCATTGTCTTGCAGAAAGAGTAAGAAGAAATAACAAAAAGAAAGCTGAGGGGAAAGGAAGGTAGATTTTCCAAAAGTCACTGGTCATTCTTGGTTGATTATTGGTGTGTAATGGAGAGTTAAGCCACCTAAGTCAAGGACTGCCTGAATACATCCTATAGGCAGCAGTGGCCTACTTCATTAAATGCAGCACAATGTTCTTGGACCGGTGTGTCAAAATAGAAAAGTAATTGCTAGTCTTATTATCTTAAGCTGCATATGGCATGATGTGAAAGTCAGTATGTAAAAGAAATGTTTCCTTAAAGGGGTGAACATAATTTCCTGGAAAATTAACATAAGTCAAATGAATAAATTAGCAGTCAGAGTAGACACAAATATTCTTCATTTTTTAAACAAAACATTTGCTAAGAAGGACAAAATAATTTGTATTTATTTTCATGAACTGAGTTATCTGTGTTAAGATAAGCTTCTTATTTCACTCTGAATCTTCCCCCTAAGCAAAAACTGTACGATGAATGTATAAAAACTTGAGAGGCCAATCTATCTAAAAATAATTCAGAATTATCTCTAATTTTCTCAATTAAAGAACATTTGTTGCACATAAAATACATTTGTTTGGTTAGATTTGTTGAAAGTCGTGTACCATACTTTTAAAAAAGAGAAAAAAATAGACTAGATGTTTAGAGAAAATTTAAATGATAAATGTTCCTGCAACCTTGATGCTTTCAGTAATAAGCCCTACCTGTTTCATAAACAATTATTTGGCATTATGAGAAAATGCATCTCTTCCCTAAACTACCATATCACACAAGAAAGTAACTACCATGTAGAAAAAATCATTTTCACAAATATTCAGTTCTGATTCTCATGACTTTTATGCCTTGAAATTGTAATGGTTTTGTTATATTATTAAGGAGATAAAATAGTCTCCTTAGACTTTCAACATTCTGATAGAAATGGTAGGTTTACCACTAGTCATTGGTTGCTAAATATGTAGAGTGTTTTTATGACATACATGAGAAGAAGATTGACAATTTACAAATCAAAAAATTTCTCCTCCTTCAATAAGGTTAAAACAAACGATGTAAGGAGAAACATATGATATAGTTTACTATGATAAGGTTTAAGCAGTGCCTTGAAAATAACTCTAATTAAAGTTGCCATTGCTTTGACCTGATTAGACAGAGAACAATAGTACTTACTGCTACTCTTTGTCTACCTTAGGATAGTAAGGAGTTGATATTTAATATCTTTTGACAGCCACATTAATTATAACCCAGCAGAATGTTTTTCTTTAGAGTAGAATTTTTTAAAACAAAAGAAGAGGAAATTGTGGTGAAACCTGTCAGAATATTTCTGAATATTGTTAATGATTGTATCTAATAGCTAAGAAATGGTAACTTTTCTGGAGATTTTTCTCTTTTTTTTTTTTTTTTTACATTGCACTCAACATATTATCCACAGTTCCACAGGAATATTTGCATAAGAATCTCTGAATTACCTAAGTAGGTCAAAGCAATGGTCAATCTTTCACAGAAGTGACATTTCAAGTTTATTTGTTGCTTCTTGATTTGGCAAAGTGAAAACAAATGCCACCCCTCTATAAGTTAATGAGTTTAGAACTCTTCCATTCTGACATTGTCATGAAAGCATTGCACAGGACTTAATGTAATTTGTAGGCTGAAATTACAACAGCTTAATGAGTGGGGAGTGCACAGAATGATTTCTATCATAATATCAAACTATATCATGACTTTGTAATGTTGTTTGAAAAATTTTGAGAATTACCTCCCTTGCTCCCAATGTGAACACTCATATTAAGCATCATAAGCCATGTCTAAAACTAGTATTTTTCAGAATATGTGAATTTTTAAAGCTGCTGAGTATACTCCAGGCCAATTATATATATCACTACCTTGATCATAATTTTTCTTTTTGATCAATATTTTCTAACTGGAGACAATTTAGATAAAACACTTAAAGCATTGACATGTTCGAGCTTCGAGTCAAGTCTAAGCCTTTGAGCCAAAACGAGAGTTGGTACTCTGTGTTTCAATTATGAAAGTTTTGTCTATTGCTATAGAGAGTTTAAATAAGCATCTGTAGTTTTTGTTCTTTAATTATTTTTTCATTAATTATGACAATAAATAACAGGTTGGAATGTATATTATTTTATCAGATTCTCCATGGACCTGGCTTGAGCAGGTATCAGTTGATTGAATCAAGATGGCAGTCAATAAATATTTACTCACTAACCGTTGTATATATGTTCCAAGAATTGTAATTTGGAGAATAAAGGAATTTTCCTCTACTCTTATGTATCACATTAAGGAGAGAAATTTATATGAATTCACTTAGAAAATTCTAAATTCCTACAGTAATGTGGTATTTTAACATTGCCATTTTATAATCAAATAATATTTAAGAGAATGACAATACATATAAAACCAAAAGTAGTTTGTGAAGTGTTGTAAAGAGAATATTAGACTTGAAATCAAGATATTTTATGACCAAGTTGCTTAAATATTTTGAAACTCTTATTACTTACCTATGAGATTATAATTCTTGCTATGTCTAACCTATATTTCAGTGATACTAAAGTTCAACACCAGCACTTGAAGAATTGCTTTTAATTGTAACACTCCTGTAATAGGTAGAATTTTAACATGTTCCTTCAAATTTTAACTCCTGATGTACAGTTCTGAATAATCCTCATGACAATGAATACGATGGATTTCCTTCCTGAGATGAGATTATGTTGCATGACACAGCTACTTTTAAGAAAGGGCTATTATCCAGGTAGGCCCAACCTAATCATATAGGCCCTTTAAAAGCAAGTTTTTCACCAGCTAATGATAGAAGAGAATTGAGAGAGCTGAAGTAAATGAAGGATTCATTGCTCTGTTGATGACTTGTGGATGGAGGAGTCCACACAGCCAGAAAACAGGGACCTCAACAAGCTCATTTTTCTTATTGCCAGAATTCAGTTCTAATGAGTTTTGAAAGCAATTTTTCCCGAAGCCTCAAGACGAGCACTCAATCTGGTCAACATTTTTATTTCAGTCTTCCAAAAACATGGAGAGAACCCAGCCATGTTATACCAGACTCTGCCTTACAGGACTGGCATAAAAATGGGTATTGTTTTAAGAGTTTATGGTAGCTTGTCATATATCAATAGAAAGTGTATATGCCCTATAAAATAACAGCAGAGGATATCATTGCTGTAAATATTGTACATTTGTATTACAAGTAAATGTTAATTATAAGTAGGAAAAATATGAGAAGTTTTCATAAGGAAAGTGATGAATGAGTCATTTACTACTAGGGATGATTCACATTTCCTTATCCAACTAGCTAGCTCTGTTTAATGTATGCAAAAATAAATTCCCAGGGGAGGGAATATTGTGACTATTTTGAAATGTCAACAAGATGAGGGGAAATTTGAGTAACAGAAAAAGAAATCAAGGTTGGGCTACAGCAGAGGATAATGCTGATAAAAAGAATTTCTGGCTAAAGTTTGGGGAACATATTTTGATATGTCTAAATGCTCATCTTAAAACATTCATACATCAATAGATAGAAAACTAGAGAGATATGAACCAAGGGGGAAAATATTGTAGTTGTAGAACCAACATCAGCTTGGGAATTAATTAGATTGGCCTATTGGGAAGGAGGCGCAGACTGAAAGTGCATTTTGCATTTTCTCCCACTCTTGGGCCTTGTATATCTGTAATATTATTGTGGTCATCACAGAAATAGGAATGTCAGGTAGAATAGAGCAATATAGTCAGGGAAGGCTAACTGCTATAAAAAAATTCACAAAAATCTCAGTGGTTAATGCTAATGCAGTTTATTTCTCACTCATTTAACAAGGCAATGCTGGCATTTTGTAGGTGGCCCTGCATGCTAGGAGACAAAGATCCAGATCCTTTCCATTTTACAGAGACTTCATCTTTCAGGGTCTTAGAGACATCTGCTGGATTCCCTGCATCTGGCTCACAGAGCAAGACAGAGATTGTTCAGGATTGGGTGGGAGATTTTAATAGGCTAAACCTGGAAGTGATTCTTTTCATCTGTATCTCATTGGGCAGGATTCAGGCATACCTGACTGCAAATGAGGCTAGGGAATGCAATTTTACGATTTGCTGGGAAGATAAAGTAACAAGTTTTGAACATTAATAGCAGATTCCACAAAAAGAAGAGTGAAAGAAATAAGAGTTTTATTCTGAACATGCTGATAGTGAGTGGCCTGCCATAGTATAACTAAAAGAGGCAAGAAATTGAAAATACCTTCCTGAAAGTATGAAGATATAAATCATAACAAAATAGTAGACCAGTAGATTCTTCTTTGCCATTATTCATTTCACAAAATAATAATGAATATTTTAAATGTCTGATTTGAAGTAGTATAAATATATAAAATAATTAGTTGAAAATCTAACAATTTCTGCAAAGGTCAGAGGCATGCATTTTCCTTCAGATGCGCTTACATTTAATAAGAGTTTCAGCTTCACTCAATATTAAATTTAAAGGTAAAGATATCAAAACCAATTTTTCCACATGGTTATTTCATGTTTCAGTTTCTTACAGGATAAACAGATCTATCTTGTGTAGTAGTATTTTGTTGCAGTTGACTTTTGTGTGCTTCTGATTTTAGTTACAACTTGTCCAGATATATAATCACTAACTCAAGCAATTTTGGTAAGGTAACAGACTTTAAGTAAAATTCCCAGTATCCTTAACTTCCTTGCTGAATGTTCTTTTTCCCTTTTAACTGAAACATGGATTCTCCCTGAAGCTTCTCTCAAGGTATAACATGTTTCTCCTCTACCACCTTTTCAATTTTCTTTCAGGTCATTACCCTCCTTCCTCTGTATTCATGCCATCAAGCTATACTCACAATGATATTCTTTGTGGTCATCCACATGTCATATTTTTCAAGTAACCTTTTATCACCTTCTCAATTCCTTGAAAATGTTGGTGCCTGGAGAACTGATACTTCCTCTAACACTGTTTCTGTGAAAATGTTTGACAATTTTTGCTGTTTCTGAAGGTAATTATTTCATTATCATGGCATCTCAGTTCTTTAGCTGCCTCTACTGATCCACAAGCTACCTTAGCCACACACTCTCATGATCTTATCCCAGAACTTGCCACTAACAGTAATTTCCTCATCCGAAACTTCAAGAGTCATTCTTTAACCCCTGTTATTATACTTTGGGCTTGACAGGTAAAGACTCTAAGATAGAGGTTAGCATGCAGGAGATTGAATAAGGTGTACTCTTGAGATCAACGTCTGTTTAAAAAGGAAATTAAGAAGACAAAACTACAGAGAAAATAGTTGAGCTGCAACACAGTCTTCAGGGAAAACTCTAGATGCTGCTACAGAGAGTTCTGAAGATGAGATAACCCTCCAGAGCTGTGCTAAGTTTGGGGTAGAGATATTGCATGTGGGCTTCTCCAGGCAAGGGCATAACTTTTGGTGAGATAACTCTCTACAGCTAAACATAGTCCTAAAATGGCTGATAGCTGAAGGCTGCCTGCTGGCAGCACTATTGGAAACGGAAGTCCTTTATTATTGAAAGAAAATATAATAGTACATTATAACATCCACAACAGTCCATAGTTGTATCACTCAAATCAACTCCTTTGTATAAATTCTGGGAGAAGTTCTCCCTCCAGGATTCGTGTGGGCCTCTCTTTTGGGGATGATGTCTAAGAAGAAGGATAATAGAACAATTATTTATAGCTCTCTCTACTGCATCTGATCTCAGAATCAAAAGTGATATGCAGTATTCATTCTTTACTGATCGTTATAGATTCTCTCACCTCAGCTACCAACTCCGCTGGATTTAGTGGCTTATCTGGGGACTTGATTCTGCCCTCATCCCTCAGAACTCTGGTCTGCTGGTAATTGTGTTATTCTCAGACAGTGCTGCTGCCACTGCCCATTTTCCATCAAAATTTAGGAAATTATTACGATAAATATCAAATGGATCATATGGATGGTAAATATGCTCCTTGCTCCCAACGTTGTGCAAAAGTAGGCTACTAACTCTGGTTTATCAGGATCATCTTCTCTGACAAGCCACAACTCATCTTCTTCCCTTCTGCTTCCTTGACTCAAGGAATCCAAAGTGCCAAGGTAGTGCCCTCAGCTTATATTTCAAAGGAACTTGATTTATTCACTAATGGAAGTATTCTCCCTCCGTGAACTACAACTTCTAAACCTATGAAGCCTAGAGTGACAGTAATAATAGATTATCCAAATGAGTCACTAGGAATAAGTTAACCATGGTCACTTATATGTTTCCTCTACTTGGTTTCCAGATCTGTATACTCTAGTCATTGGGGGTAAAAGCATTATTTTTAAATCCATGAATTAAATTTTATAAAGTGTCTTGGAAGGACATCCTGTCTTTGTAGTTACCTCCAAGCTGCTGCATTAGCTGTGCTTTCAATAATCCATGCAGTGCCATGTCAGGCCAAAAGCATCTGAACTGTGCAGTGTGTCACTGGTTCATGACCACAACTCTTTTGTTGTCTGATTGGTCCTTGGTCTTGCATGATAGTATATGGAATGTCATGATCGTGTATCTATTACACACTCAGTAAATTATCTAGTAGTGGTACTGGCTCAGGTCCCACATTCAAGAAAGGCTAACCCACATACAGAATATGTGTCTATTCCTTTCAAAAGAAATTGCTGTCCTTCTAGTGTAGAGGAGACCCAATGTAGGCAATTTGCCACAAAGTGAATGGTTGATTTCATTGAAGAATGGGGACATAGTGGAGTCTCAGTATCTCCATTGAGGGTAGGTTGTACATTTGGTGGTGGCAGTAGCAAGATAACACTTGATATGAGTTTATAGCCTCTGTTGCTGCCACCATGGCTACTAATGTACCTTTTGTACTTGTACTGGAATGGCTAATGACAGATGCTGGCTAATGAGAAGACTAAAATTGCTTTATGTATCAGGCTGTGATTCTCTGAGGAGCATTATCAGGAGACACAAGATCTTCACACTCTTTTCCCTCTCCCATAAGTCTATCCACATGTCTCTACTCCAGATTTCCATGTCCATGGGCTTCCATTTTTTGTTATGGAACACCTCTGATAGCCTGCCAAACCTTCGGTTACTTCTCTTGCATCTACATATCTTTCTATACTCAAGCCACTTATCTATTCACACACATTGATGACCACGTGCAATAGCCAAAGCTCTGAACCATTGCAAGGATTTTTTCTCACTCTACTTTCCAAGGTCATACATGATTGGTCCACAGTGATGCTGCTATCTCTTTTCAGCTTGTATCCCCAATATAAACTGATACATTTGCAAAATAAGCTTGAGCTTTCTCTTCCTCTTCAGTTGAACACTAGGGATCCCAAATGTGAACCCAGGCATAGGCTGAGGGAGAGGCAAACCTAGGCTACCTGTTGTAGTAGCATGCTTCTCCCTCACATTGTACTTCCACTCATCTCCCATAGCTCCTTTTCCTTCTCACAATGGATGGCATTATTTCCTTACACTGATACTTACATCACATGGAGACTGACAGGTTGTATATTCCAAAAAGGAGAACAGATTGCATTAGTTTTAAGACCTGCTAAGACCATTATTCTGATTACTATCTCAAAGTGGCAGTCTCTCTCTCTGTCTCTGTCTCTGTCTCTCTCTCTCCTTTATTTTAATCACTCAATGCTATCATTTGAATGTGACCCCCAAAGTTCATATGTTGAAAACGTGATCCCCAATATGGCAGTGTTGAGAGATGGAGTCTAATGGGAGGTGTTTGGATCATGGGGGCACTTCTTACATAAATACATTAATGCTGTTATCACGGGAGTGAGTTTGTTTTCATGGGAGTGGTTACCTTATAAAAGAACAAGTCCAGTCACCTCTTGCTCTCTCTCTTTCTCTTTGATCTTCCACAATGGGATGATACAGCAGGAAGGCCCTTGCTAGAGGCCAGCACCTGGATTTTGGACTTCCCAGCCTCCAAAACTGTGAGCTAACGAATTTTTGTTCATTATAAATTACCCAGTCTGTGGTATTCTGTTGTAGCAGTACACAACAAAATAAGATACCTGTCATAGGACGCAGAGCAATATTTCAGGTATTTCAAAGAACACACTATGTAAAGTGGTTTATATGGCATTATGCTTCCTTCCTACTGGCACTTCATCCATTACATGAAGAGGTAATGCACCGATAAGTTGTCTTTTATGTTGGAAGGGATGCCCTGATATGACCCAGATCCCTGGACCCACAAAATGTCACAGATATAAAGACCTCTGAATTTTTATAGGATTTGACTTCCACCCTCTGTAGCACTCTTGGCAAGCCCTATAATGTCACTGTCTGCAAAGGCTGTCTGGCATATAACCTCACTTGGAGTAAGCCATTGTTTTCTTTATGATTCCAGTTGAGGGTTCATGTCACCTCCTGAGTTCTTTGCCAGGGTGTGAAATCCTATAAGCTCAGAAGTGCTACCAAATTAATATGCTCTCCTTTATTCAACCCCCTGCCTTTGATCTAGCATTCTCAGAATACAGTCTCTTACATACAACCCTGGCTCCTGTAATATATGCTGGCTGAGTCCTGCAGTTCTTTGGTGATATAATTTCTTTCCTCCCTTAATAGCTCTAGTGTGCCTTTGGGCAGGTTGTGTTAAAACATAACCCTAATCGTTGGCCTATGGCCAAGAGGGCACACTGGGGCAATCCTGAGAAGGGGATGTTGTCTTGAGGAGGGAGGGATTACATTGTCTTCAAGGAAAGGTGAGTGCGGGTCATAAAAGGGAGAACTGGGCCATTTCTGCAAGCTCAGAATTTAAGAGATCTGAAAATTCAAGATTTTTTTTTTTTTTGGAGAAGGGCGAGAGCAATCAAGATATTTCCACTCTATATATTCTATATATTCTAGTTTCTCCTGTTCTGGGTTCCGGCCCACCATTTTGGGAGTTCAAGCTTCTTGGGTCCTTGGATTTTTTTCATATTAAGTCCTGGGATTGATACTCAGCTTTATCTGCCCTCCCCAGGAAAGAAAAAGACAATTTCTAGGCTGCTAAAAACGATGTTTTGATTTCAGTCCTAGTTTTAGTTGTGGTGCTTGCAGCTTTTCCTTATTTTTTCTTCACAGCATCAAGCAAACTCAGCCACAGTCATCCCATACTATTGTCTTTAGAGTTTCTCTTTCTTGCAATCAGCTCCAACATCTGGCACCTGCTAATGCACTCCCTCCCAACAATGGACCATCTAGGTTCACCACTGGTGAAAACATTAACAACTTAATGGTCAAGTTGTAACAGGGTCTCTCTGTGTTCTACCTACCACCAGCGTTAGGTCCCTAATTAATTAACTGCTGGGTGGCAGAAGATCTAGCTCATAAATCATAAGCCAGGATCTGATTTCTTAAGGCAATTTCAGTACCAATTATTGTAGGTTGTGTTCCTCAGGAGTCAGACACTGAGATGGTGGTTAGCATGCAGGAGGTATATTAGGGAGGGCTCTTGAGAAAGACAAAACAAAGTAGAACATAGCAGAAGTACTTGCAGAGAAAAGGAAATAAGCAGAATTGAGCAGGAGGAGAAATATAGTTGTCAAGAAAAGTCCTAAATTGCCCTGCAGAGAGCTATGAAATTGGATAATGCATCAGAGCTGTCCCATGTTGGGGCAAAAGACTCAGGCCTTCACACCCCTCCATTAATCAATCTTTGAATGCTGGTCAATATGCCCCCTATCTGGGATAATGAATGTGTTAGAAAATCAGTGTGGGACAGCACAATGTCCACCAAAATTATTTATTTTCTTTCTGGCCGTATTAGTTAAGGCATGCTAACTGTCATAACAAAGAACACAAAATCTTACCAGCTTGACGGATGAAAACGTCAGTTTTTGATCCTTGCACAATCCAGTGTTAATCAGGACTGGGATGGGGTTCTTCTATACATAGTCATTGAGGGAAATGGGCTCTTTCCTTCTTGTGGATCTGCCTTTCTTTGGTCCAGAACTCTACAAAATACAACTTTCAGCAATGATTCAATTGTTCTGTATTTGCACTGACCAATATAATGGCTAATAGTCACATATGGCCATTAAGCACTTTAATAGGGCAAATATGACTGAGGAATTAAATTTTTAATTTTATTTAATTTTAATTTAAGTGCCAATAGTATATATATATATGTACTTTATATACCCATGTATCTGAGTATATACATGTACATACACATTTTTTCTTAGTCATCAGAGGAAAAAGAAGAGAATTATGCATGAGATTGCTTTGTGGGTCAGGAATGAAAGTGATAGACATAAATTCCACTCAGATCCCATTGGCTAGATCTCAGTCATATGGCTATATCTAACTACAAAGGAAGCTTGAAAGTACAATGTATCTACCTGTGTGCCTAGTAAAAATAACAGAAAGCAGATATTAAAGAACAATATTGGAGCCTAGGGTATACCAGATCATTCCCTTTAAAAAAAACAGCTTAATTGAGGCATGATTGAGATGTAAAGAACTGCATATATTTAATGTGCACAATTTTATGATTTATGGACATATGCAAGCACCTGTGACACCATTACCAGAATCAAGGTAATAGATACATCCAGCACCTCTTGAAGTTACTTTGTATACTTTATTATGTGTGGAAAGAATATATATATATATATATAATGCCACTATTGTATTCTCTGCTGCTATGAGTTTGGCTATTATAAAGAACTCATGTAAGTGGAATTTGCAATATTTGCCCTTTGTGACTGCCTTATGCTTGTACTATAGCAGTCTTCAAAGTTATTGGGACCTAAAACTCAGTCTTCATATTAGCTTTTAAATTACTTTTTTTGTTGGCTGGGCATGGTGGCTCACACCTGTACTCCCATTACTTGAGAGGTTGAGGCAGACGGATCATTGGATGTGGGGAGTTCAAGATCACCCTAATCAATATGGAGAAACCCTGTCTCTACTAAAACTACAAAATTAGCAGAGCATGGTGGCACATGCCTGTAATCCCAGTTACTTAAGAGGCTGAAGCAGGGGAATCAATTGAACCCGAGAGGCAGAGGTTGGAGCCAGCCGAGATCACCCTATTGCACTCTAGCCTGGGCAACAAGAGTGAAACTCCATCTCAAAGAAACAAAATAAATAAATAAATAAATAAATAATTTTTTTTTTGTCATTGTGATATAAAAAATAATATCCATGTCCTAATCCTCAAAACCTGTGATTATGTTATATATGGGAAAAGAGACTTTGCAAATGTAAGTATCTTAGTGTAGAGAGATTATTCTGGATCATCTGGTGGGCCTACGGTAAACAAGCATTCATAAAAGTGGAAGAAGGAGACAGAAGAAAAACTCAGAGTTACGACATGTGAGGAAAACCATACCATTGTCAATGACGACTTTCAAAATAGAGGAAGGAGACCAAGAGCTAAGACATATGGGCAGTCTCTAGAAGCTGAAAATTGTAAGAAAACACTTTCTGTCTAGAGCACCCTAGAAAGGAATGCAGCTCTTCCGACACTTGTTTCAGCCCAATTGCATCTGAGTTAGACTTCCATCCTCCAGAACTGTAAGATAATAAATCTGTGTTTTCTTAAGTTTGTAATAATTTGTTATAGCAGCAATAGGAAACATCATTCTAACTCCCTTTCGTAACTGAACTTGAATCTTTTGGTACATCATTGTAATGAGTTGCTTTTATTTTCTCTTATGTCATCAAACTCACTTGGAATCCATAACCTGCTTATTCTAATTCTCCACTGTATTAGTCAGGGTTCTCTAGAGGGACAGAACTAATAGGATACATATATCCTATTATCTTTAGAGTTCTGTTTATTTATGTGAAGTATAATTTCATATATTTATCTGAAATATATTTTTAAGTAGTATTAACTTATATGATCACAGGTTCCCACAATCGGCTGTCTGCAAGCTGAGGAGCAAGGAAGCCAGTCCAAGTCCCAGAGCTGAAGACCTCCGGTCTGATGTTCAAAGGCAGCAAACATCCAGCATGGGAGAGAGATGTAGGCTGGGAGGCTAAGCCAGTCTAAGCTTTTCACATTTCTCTGTCTGCTTTATATTCTGGCCATGCTGGCAACTGATTAGATGGTGTCTCACTGAGATTAAGGGTGGGTCTGCCTTTCCCAGCCCACTGACTCAAATATATATAAAATGTCACTGTTGTATTCTCTGCTGCTAATCTCCTTTTGCAACACCCTCACAGACACACCCAGGATCAATCTTTTGCATCTGTCAATCCAATCAAGTTGAAACTTAGTATTAACCATCACATCCACCTACTTCAGGTCTGCACCTACACAGTCAGAAAAGCTAACCTCCCTTATACACTGGTCTAACTTTGTGTATTGATTGCCAATTTATTTAGGTCTTTAGGTATATCTAGCCATTCTACTATATTTGGTTAATTACCAAAGTCCCCCATTACGCTAAATGATCACTTTACATCCCTACTCTTTTCTCAAATGTGTAGGAATTTCTACCCCACCCCTGCAAGCTACACTGTTTTTTATTTTGCTGAAAAAAAAAGAAGATAATTTCTACATGCTCTCAAAAGTACATTTACATACCTGCAAGCTGCTGAATGCTTTGATTCTATTACTATGGGTAAAATCTCTGTATCCTTGTGAAGAGGCAACTCTTTCACTTGAGCTCTACATCCAAGCTAGTATGGCTGCTTACAGACATCAACCCAGCTTTGTTACCATATCTGCTCTCTATCTGATCATTTCCATCAGGCAAAAATCCTACTGAATTGTTTCCATTTTAAGCAAAACCTTCCCTTGGCCTCATAAATATCTCCCACCCAGTTTCTAAAAGATATGTATTCCAATTCCTTTTCTCCTCTTCTGTCTCCAACTATATCAGTCAGATTTTTGTACACATATCTCAAAAACTCAAACAAGAACACTTTTTTTTTTTCAAGAACACTACCTGGCTGATGCCAAATATTTTTGTTGATAAGATTATTTATCTTATCTTAAATAATCAGCAATATTTTTCATAGTGGATCATTCTCCCATTCTTAAAACACTTTGTTTTCATTTACCTCCAAGAGATTACTATATCTTTATTCTTTTCCCACTTCACTGGCAGTGTAGTACTTGCTTCTCAGTTTCTTTTCTGATTTCCTTTCATCTCCCTGAACAACGAGTTTTGGAGTTTCTCAGGGATTAGATTTTTAAAAATATTTATGTATTTCTAATATCCTAACTTCTAAATAATCACACTGAAAAGCATTGTTGAAAAACTGGCCTTATAACTCCAAAATATATATCTTTTTCCTCAATCTCAGACTTATAATCCAAAGGATGTCTAGTATAGACTATAATCTAATATGCCCAAAAGACAATTTCTGATCCTCTCCAAAATCATCAATCTGTTTATTTTTCCTATACAGTAACTCTATTCTTTCAATTTCTTAGGCTGAAAACCTTGGATCCATGATCCCTGACATCTTTTTGTTCCTCACATCCATGTCAGATACATTAATAAACCTTGCTAGTCAACTTTCAGACTTTTTTTCAGAATAGAAAACTATGTCCTTACAGCCATGTCTGTTCAGGACACCACTATTGTCCCTATCTATTTAAAATCCTAACTGGTCTTAGAGTTTTCCTGTTACATCCTTCTAATATATTTCCAGATAAAGTAAAAGTCATCATTTAAAAATATGTCAGAGTATGTAATGTTATTTCAAAACTTTCTGGGGGCTTTGTATTTCATTCAGAATAAAAGCCAAAGTCCATTCAATAGCCTTGAAAAATGAATAGAAAAAAAAAAGAACACATGAAAGCCAGTTTTCACTTCTTCTATTCAACACAGTATTGGAAGTTACAGCAAGAGCAATTAGGTAAAAAAGAAACAAAAGTTATCTAAATCAGAGAGATACAAGTAAAATTACCTCTGTTTGCAGATGACATAACCATATGTGGAAAACCTTAAATATTTTACAAAAAACTCTTAAAGCTAATAAATTCAATAATGTTGCAGAATACAAAGTTAACATACAAAATTCAGTTGTGTTTCTATACATCAATATGAACAATCCAAGAAGCAAGTTATAAATAGCTAACCCAGGGATCCAAGATGACTGAATAGGAACAGCTATAGAGTGCAGTTCCCAGGGAGAACAATGCAGAGGGTCAGTGAACATTGCATTTCCAAAGGAGTTTTTACTGCCCACAGACCAGGAGATTCCTGGGCCAAAAAGCAGCACGAGTTTCCAGGATGGCTGTTTCAGCTCATGCCGTGGGTTCCCGCAAAAAAACTCACACAAATCTGGGTGGCCATTTCAACTGGCTCCTGAAATGCCTGGGAGACAGAGCCACCCATTCAACTGAAAAAGGGGGCTGAAATAGGGAGCCAGGTGATCTGGCTCGGTGGGTCCCACCCCCACAAAAACCAGCAATCTGAAATGCTCTGGATTCAGAATTTCACAGCAAGTATACTGGACCCAGGACAGTCCAGCTTGATGGAGAGAAGGTCATCTGCCATTACCTAAATAGTCCAGCACTACCGAGGCAGTCTACCATTACCAAGGCAGTCTGCCAATACTGAGGAAGTGCACCATTACCGAGGCAGTCCACCATTATGGAGGGAGTCCACCATTACTGAGGCAGACCACATTACAGAGGCTATTCTAACTGTACCTCTGTAAACAAATCCACAAGGAAGTTTGTACAGCAGCAGGGCAGAGCCTGTGGCAGCTCAGCAATGCCTCTGCTGGCAGACTTTGAATAGACTACCTCTTTGCTGGGCAGGGCATCTTTGAAAAAAGGCAGCAGCACATCAGGAACTTATAAATAAAGGCCCACCTTCCCAGGAGAGAGCACCTGGGACAAGAGGCGGTTATGACTTCCACTGCAGCAGACTTAAATGTACCTGATCAGGAGCTCTGAATGGAACAAAGGAGCTCACAGCTCAGCACTTGACCTCCTATAAGGGACAGACTGTCTCCTCAAACAGCTCCCCAAACGCCATATATCCAAAGAGACACCTCATAAAGGAGAGTTCAGGCTGATGTCTGGTGGGTAACCTTCTGGGACAAAGACAACAGAAGAAGAAACTGGCAGCAACTCTTACTGTTGTGAAGCTCCTGCAGATGATCCCAATGCAAGCAGGGTCTGGAGTGGGCCCCCAGAAGTACTACAGCAGAGGGGCCTGACTGTTAGAAGGAAAACTACAAAACAGAAAGAAATAGCTTCAACATCAACAAAAAGGACATCCACTCAGAGACCCCATCCAAAAGTTACCAACTAGAAAGACCACAGGTAAATCAACACAAGAAGATGGGAAGAAACCAGCACAAAAAGGATGAAAACAGAAAAAACCAGAATGCCTCTCCTCCAAGGGATGAAAACTCCTCACCAGCAAGGAAACAAAGCTGGATGAAGAATGAGTCTGATGAATTGACAGAAACAGGCTTCAGAATGTGGGTAATAACAAATTTCCCTGAGCTAAAAGAACATGTTCTAAGACAATGCAAAGAAACTAAGAATGCTGAAAAAAAGATTAGATGAAATGCTAACGAAAATAAACAGCTTAGAGAAGGTTATAAATGACTTGATGGAGCTGAAAAACACAGCACAAGAACTTCGGGAAGCATACACAAGTTTCAAGAGCTGAATCACCAAGCAGAAGAAAGGATATCAGAGATTGAAGATCAACTCAATGAAATAAAATGAGAAGGCAAGATTAGAGAAAAAAGTGAAAAGAAATGAACAAAGCCTCCAAGAAATATGGGATTATGTGAAAAGACCTAATCTATGTTTGATAGGTGTACCTGAATGTGACGGAGAGAATGAATCCAAGCTGGAAAATACTGTTCAGGATATTATGTAGGAGAACTTCCCCAAGCTAGCAAGGCAGGGCAACATTCAAGTCCAGGAAATTGAGAGAACACTGCAAAGATATTCCTCAAGAAGAGCAACCAACACCAAGGCACTTAATTGTCAGATTCACCAGGGTTGAAATGAAGGAAAAAATGCTAAGGGCAGTCAGAGAGAAAGGTCAGGTTACCCACAAAGTGAAGTCCGTCAGACTCACAGCAGATCTCTCAGCAGAAACCCTACAAGCCACAAGACAGTGGGGGCCAATATTTGACATCATCAAAGAAAAGAAGTTTCAACCTAGAATTTCATATCCAGCCAAACTAAGCTTCATAAGAGAATGAGAAATAAAATCCTTTACGGACAAGCAATTGGTGAGAGATTTCATCACCACCAGGCCTGCCTTACAAGAGCTCCTGAAATAAGCACTAAACATGGAAAGGAACAACCAGTACCAGCCCCTCCAAAAACATACCAAATGGTAAAGACCATCAACACAATGAAGAAACTGCATCAACTAACAGACAAAAAACCAGCTAGCATCAAAATGGCAGGATCAAATTCATACATAAAAATATTAACCTTAAATGTAAATGGGCTAAATGCCCCAATCAAAAGACACAGACTGGCAAATTGGATAAAAATTCAAGACCCATCAGTGTGCTGTATTCAGGAAACCCATCTGGTGTGAAAGGACACATATAAGCTCAAAATAAAGGGATAGATGAAGATTTACCAAGCAAATGGAGAATAAAAAAAGCAAGAGTTGAAATCCTAGTCTCTGACAAAATGGACTTTAAACCAACAAAGATCAAAATAGACAAAGAAGGGCATTACAGAATGGTTAAAGGATCAATGCAACAAGAAGAGCTAATGATCCTAAATATATACCCACCCAATACAGGAGCACCCAGATACATAAAGCAAGTTCTTAACGACCTACAAAGAGACCTAGACTCCTACACAATAATAGTGGGAGATTTTAAACTCCACTGTCAATATTAGACAGATCAACGAGACAGAAAATTAACAAGGATATCCAGAACTTGAACTCAGTTCCGGACCAAGTGGACCTAATACACATCTACAGAACTCTCCCCCGCAAATCCACAGAATATGCATTCTTCTGAGCACCACATCACACCGACTCTAAAACTGACCACATAATTGGAAGTAAATCACTCCTGAGCAAATGCAGAAGAATGGAAATTATAACAAACAGTCTCTCAGACCACAGTGCAATCAACTTATAACTCAGGATTAAGAAAATCGAAACTGCACAACTACATGGAAACTGAACAACTGGCTCCTGAATGTTGACTGGATAAATAATGAAATGAAGGCAGAAATAAAGATGTTCTTTGAAACCAACAAGAACGAAGACACAACATACCAGAATCTCTGGAACACATTTAAAGCAGTGTCTAGAGGAAAATTGATAGAAATATATGCCCAAAAGAGAAGCAAGGAAAGATGTAAAATTGACACCCTATTATCTATTATCAAAATTGAAAGAGCTAGAGGAGCAAGATCAAAAAAACTCAAAACCTATCAGAAGACAAGAAATAACTAAGATCAGAGCAGAACTGAAGGAGATAGAGACACAAAAACCCATCAAAAATCAGTAAATCCAGGAGCTGGTTTTTTTTAAAAGATCAACAAAATAGCCAGATTAATAAAAAAGAGAGAAGAATCAAATAGATGCAATAAAAAACGATAAAGGAGATATCACCACCAATTCCACAGAAATACAAACCACCATCAGAGATTACTACAAACAATTCTATGCACATAAATCAGTAACCCTGGATGAAATGGATAAATTCCTGGACACTTGCACCCTCCCAAGCCTAAACCAGGAAAAAGTTGAAACCCTAAATAGACCAATAACAAGGGCTGAAGTAGAGGCAGCAATTAATAGCCTACCAACCAAAAAAAGTCCAGGTCCAGATGGGTTCACAGCCAAATTCTACTAGAGGCACAAAGAGGAGCTGGTATAATTCCTTCTGAAACTATTCCAAACAACAAAAAAAGAGGGAATCCTTCCCAAATTATTTTTGAGACCAACATCATCCTGATAACAAAACTTGGCAGAGACTCAACAAAAAAAAAAAACTTTAGGCCAATATCCATGACAAAATAGATGCAAAAATCTTCACTAAGATTGCAACACCAACAACACATCAAAAAGCTTATCCATCATGATCAAGTAGGCTTCATCCCAGGGATGCAAGGCTGGTTCAACATACGCAAGTCTAAACATAATCCACCACATAAACAGAACCAATGACAAAAACCACATAATATCTCAATAGATGCAGAGAAGGCCTTAGACAAAATTCAGCAGTCCTTCATGCTAAAAACTCTCAATAAACTAGATATCAACAGAACATATCTGAAAATAATAAAAGCTATTTATGACAAACCCACAGCCAATATCACACTGAATGAGCAAAAACTGGAAGCATTCCCTTTGAAATCTGGCATTAGACAAGGATGCTCTCTCTCACCACTCCTATTCAATATAGTATTGGAAGTTCTAGCCAGAGCAATAAGGCAAGAAAAAGAAATAAAGGGCATTCGACTAGGAAAGGAGGAAGTCAAACTGTCTCTATTTGCAGACAACATGATTGTATATTTAGAAGACCCCATTGTCTCAGCCCAAAATCTCCTTAAACTGCTAAGCAACTTCAGCAAAGTCTCAGGATACAAAATCAAAGTGCAGAAATCACAAGCATTCCTATGCACCAATAATAGAGTAAAAGAAATCCAAGTCAAGAGGGAACTCCCATTCACAATTGCTACAAAGAGAACAAAATACCTAAGAATACAACTAACAAAGGATGTAAAGCACCTCTTCAAGGAGAACTACAAACCACCGCTCAATGAAATAAAAGAGGACACAAACAGATGGAAAAACATTGCATGGTAATGGTTAGAAAGAATCAATATCATAAAAATAGCCATACTGCCCAAAGTAATTGATAGATTCAAAGCTATCCCCATCAAGCTACCAATGACCATTTTCACAGGACTGGAAAAAAAACACCTTAAACTTCATATGGAACCAAATGAGAGCCTGAATAGCCCAGACAATCCTAAGCAAAAAGAACAAAGCTAGAGGCATCACACTATCAGACTTCAAACTATACTACAAGGCTACAGTAATCAAAACAGCACAGTATTGGTCAAAACAGAGATATAGACCAATGGAACAGAACAGAGGCCTCAGAGGCAATGCCACACATCTACAACCATCTGATCTTTGACAAACCTGACAAAAACAAGCAATGGGGAAAGGATTCCCTGTTTAATAAACGATGTTGGGAAAACTGGCTAGCCACATGCAGAAAGCAGAAACTGGACCCCTTCCTGACATCTAACACTAAAATTAATTCCAGATGGATTAAAGATCTAAACATAAGAACTAACATCATAAAAACCCTAGAAGAAAACCTAGGGAAAACCATTCAGCACATAGGCATAGGCAAGGACTTCATGACTAAAACACCAAAAGCATTAGCAACAAAAGCCAAAATAGACAAATAGGATCTAATTAAACTCCAGAGCTTCTGTACAGCAAAAGACACAATCATTAGAGTGAAGCAGCAACCAACAGAATGAAAAAATTTTTTTGCGATCTTCCCATCTAACAAAGGGCTAGGATCCAGAATCTACAAAGAACTAAAAGAGATTTACAAGAAAAAACAAAAACAACCCATTCAAAATGTTTGAAGGATGTGAACAGACACTTTTCAAAAGAAGACATATATGAGGTCAACAAACATATGAAAAAATGCTCTCCATCACTGGTCATTAGAGAAATGCAAATCAAAACCACATTGAGATACCATCGTATGCCAGGTAGAATGGCGATCATTAAAAAAATCTGAAGACAGCAGATGCTGGAGAGGATGTGTAGAAATAGGAACAGTTTTACACTGTGGGTGGGAACGCAAGCTAGTTCAACCATTGTGGAAGACAGTCTCGCTATTCCTCAAGGACCTAGAAATAGAAATTCCATTTGATCCAGCAATCCCACTACTCGGTATATATTGAAAGGATTATAAATCATTCTGTTATAAAGACACATACACACCTATGTTCACTGTGGCACTGTTTACAATAGCAAAGATCTGGAACCAACCCAAATGCCCATCAGTGATAGACTGGACAAAGAAAATGTGACATACATAAACTATGGAATACTACCCATAAAAAATGATGAGTTTGTGTCCTTTTTAAGGACATGGATGAATCTGTAAATCATCATTTTCCCCAAACTGACACAAGAGCAGAAAATCAAACATCAAATGTTCTCACTCATAGTGGGGTGTTGAACAAAGAGAACACATGGACACAGGGAGAGGAGCAAAACACACTGGGGTTTGTTGGTGGGGGCTAGGGGAGGGACAGCAGGGGGTGGGGATAGTGGGGAGAGATAACATAGGGAGAAATGTCAGATGTAGGTGTCAGGGCTATGGAGGCAGCAAACCACATTGCCATGTATGTACCTGTGAAACAATCCTCCATGATCTGCATATGTACCCCAGAACCTAAAGTACAATAAAAAATATACATATAAAAAGAATAAAATAAAATAAAATCCTTATAGATAAAATTAATCAAGGAGATTAAATACTTTTACATTAAAGACACTTAGTGTAAAACACCAAAACATTGATGGAAAATAATTAACAGACACCAACAAATAGAAAGACATCCCATGTTCATGGAATGGAATACAGTAACACTAAGATATCTGTATTAGTCAGTGTTCTCCAGAGAAAAAGACACAATAGATAGATAGGTAGCTAGATATAAGATAGATAGATAGATAGATAGATAGATAGATAGATTTATTAAAAGGAATTGACTTACATGATTATGGAGGTGAATGAGTCCCAACATCTGTAGTCAGCAATCTGGAGACATGAAAAAAGCCTATGTTTCAGTGTGAATCTGAAGACAGAATAAAACCAATGTCCCAGTTTGAAGGCAGTCAGATAGAAGTTCATTGTTAGCCTTTTTGTTCTCTTCAGGCCTTCAACTGATTGGCTAGGAACAACCCACAGCAGTGGAGGCAATTCGCTTTATTTAGTCTGCTAACTCAAATGTTAATCTAATTCAGAAACTCTCACAGACACATCTAGAGTAATGTTTGAACAAATATTTGGGCACTCCATAGAGCAGTCACATTGACACATAAGATTAACCACCTCAATGTCAACAATCCCCAAAACAATCTACATATTTAGTGAAATTCCTATTCAAAATCCTTCCTTTTTTTTTTTTTTTTTTTTTTTTTGCCAAAATAGAAAATCTGTCAGTTTGGGATGATAAAAAAAGTTCTGAATATGTACAGTGGTGATGGTTATACAACAATGGAAATGTATTAAATGCACTGAACTATACACTTATAAATGGCTTAAATGCTAACTTTTATCTTATGTATACTTTTAAATGATAAAAAAATTCCGAACAGTATGCACTGTTTTTTTAGAAAAAACTCTAAGCCTTTACCATTATATTCAGTGTTCTTTCTCCCACATCCCAGATATCTTTCCATCTCAGAATATTTGTTCTTGATGTGCCCTTTAACTAGAATCTTACCCTGATATTCTCTCTTCTTCTTACCACTTTTTAATTCTCTATGGTTTTTAATATCATTGGAAAAAAAAATTTATGTATTTGTTAATTTGTCTACTTCTACTTTGTTTGTAAATATGTAAGCTCAACAAGAGTATGCAATTTATCTGTCTTATTCCCTGATTTATATTTTGTTTCCTAGAAGAGTATTTGGTACAAAGTAGGTACTCGATAAAATTAGTTGAATGGATAATTTAAAAATTAAGAAATGAATGTTTTTATTACATATAATTTGCAGTCCTCACATGCCCTTTAACACATATCATTATGAATATTTTCTTGGCTTGGTTTCTGAAGACTTAACTTTACTTCTTTCATAAAGTAAGCATTGTCATTACTTAAATCCTAGAAAATGGCACAATACTTTGCCTCTCCCATTCTTTTATGTTCCTTTATTTTTCTTTGCATTGTTGTATTAACTTCTTTAACTTACTTTACTAATTTAATGGTTATGTTTGCTGTCAGCATGTTAATTTGATTGAGCTGGCTAATGTCACTGTTTATCTGAAAAAAAGAAAAGAAGACCAATATACTAGGCCAGCAGTAAGAGGTAACAGACAGAGCACAAATAATGTGTAATGACTTTTCATACAATGCTTTTTTCTGGGGTAGTGGAAAAATCTTTGCCAAGAAATCAATATTTAGAATCTGTTTAGATTGTTATATTTGAGTGACTGCTACCTGCAAATGCACATAACAATAGGCCTACCAGATGTAATAATGAATAGAAAGGAGACATTTTTTTACTGGTATTATTCCATGATAAAATTTAGTAGCATGACAGATCTGTAGATAGAATAAGTGTTCTGTCAAGCCTTAGCCCACTGTCCAAATAATATGAAAACATATCTGTCCCAAGTAAAGCAATTGAAGCTGTAGGAATGTTTCTAACGTGTGTTTGCTTTGCTTTCTAGATTACCTATCAATCAGAAGCCATGGTACTTGGATATAGGTGATGTAAGCAGTACAGTTTGTGTCTTTACATCTTTTCCTCCTGGCAAACTGAAATAATTGAGTTATGAATATATTTGTTTCTTTTCTTTTATTAAATATGCTCTAAGTGTTGGATAAAACCAAAATAAATGCTGAAATAGGAAATGAACAAATCCTAGAAAATTTCCAAAAGAACTGGTCCTTAACAAGCATGGAGACAAATACAGGGAAGAAAAAATTAGCTTGAGCAGATATATTATCTCATCATCTTGTAGTGTGACCTTCAGTGAATATTCTTCATGAAGAAGAAATGGGGAAAATTTGTGAGGTTGAAGATAGGGCATTGCACAATGAAAGTGCTCAATTATTAGGATTGAAACATTGAATCACCAAATTGGCAAAAAAATTCAAGATGTAATAGGGTAGAGATTATTATTATCATTTGTCTTTGCTTCTGTGTATGGTTCTGAACTAATAACTGAATTGCAATGACTCTTTCCCTTTTAATGATTATACCACCAGAATAATTTATTTGCACAAAATGTTTAATGAAAGCCTAACATATAATAGGTTCTGTATTGGGAACCACTCATTCAAAGATAAATAGTGTAACCCTATCTTTGATCACTGTGATATAATGTAGGACACAATTACATATAAACAAAAAATTATACCAGAGAATTAAATACCAACTGAATCATGGTGTGCTGATGTACCATATTCCTTGCATCACAAATGGTCCGCTAATATGAAACAGCAGAGAGCAGTTGATTGATTTTTATATAGGAAATAATGCATTTATTTCTTATGTATCTAAAATAAAAACTTTTTGTATCAGAAAACTTCCTTCTTTGCTATTGTATGTCAACTAATTGGTAGCTGTTCAATTAATTTGGTTTCAGAAGAACTATAATTGAATATGTCTTGCATTTAAAATATAAAAGTTACTGCTGTATACATAGTAAAGATAGTGTATTAATCTGTTTTCAAGCTGCTGACAAAGACATACCTAAGACTGGACAATTTATAAAAGAAAGAGGATTGTTAGACTTAAAGTTCCATATGGTTGGGGAAGCCTCACAATCATGGCAGAAGGCAAGGAGGAGCAAGTCACATCTTATGAAAATGGTGGCAGGCAAAGAGAGAGAGAGCTTGTGCAGGGAAAAACACCCTTATTAAACCATCAAATCTCTTAAGACTTATTCACTGTTAGGAGAATAGCATGCAAAAGACTTGCCTCATGATTCAATTACCTCCCACCAGGTTCTTCCCACAACACGTGGGAATTCAAAATGAGATTTGGATGGGGACACATCCAAACCATATCAGGAAGTTTCCCTTCATGTAATTTGAAAAAATTATTAAGTAAAAAATATTGGGAAATACAATTTTCTACTTTAAGAGTAAATACAATTGACACTAAAACAACAAGAGTTAAACTGTATGGGTTCACTTATACACATATTTAAAAATATATATATATTTAAATTTTTTGAAAAGTGTAACAATTTGAAAAATACTTGCAGATGAACTGAGTAGGCTAGATCTATCAAAGGAATAAAGAAAATTTAGATATGTCATGAATTCATAAAATAGATGTAGTAACTAGTCGATTTTATCATTTACCACCAAAAATTATGGTACACAAATATGCTATAAAAAGTCAAATTTTATCATAATCTACATGCACATTTACAGATTGCACATGGTACCATTTATAGTTGAGAGAAATGTAAACAAATGTAACCATATAGTATAAAATTATAAGTGCATAAAATTAACTGTAGTGTATGCTGCACTACTATAAAAATTTTGTAGCCACCTCTGGTTGCTATAGTGGTGAGCTCAAGTATTCCAAGTGTCTACTTAAAACAGTGTGGTGCTAATCATCTCCACGTGAGAAGTTCTTTTCCAGTAAATCGCTTATTGCAGTAAAAAGTGATCTCTAGGAGTTATTGCGTGTTTTTCACCATATTTGGTGCAGCATTATAAACCTTGAATAACACTGTGGGACTGACACAAAGTGCACTAATGATGCTGGAAGTGCTCTCAAGAAGCAGAAAAAGTCATGGTATTGCGAGAAAAGGTTGAATCACTTAATATGTACCATACATTGAGATCCTCAGCTGAGGCTGCCCCATTTCAGACAGACAATTCATCTTGTAAACAAATGATGTAAGTTTACAGTATCGATAAATGCAGTATAGCATTGTAAATGTATTTTCTCTTCCTTATGATTTTCTTATCAACATTTTGTTTTCTATAGTTTACTATAAGAACACAGAATATGATATATATAACATACAAAATATGTGTTAATTGACTATGTTATTGATAAGGCTTCTGATCAATAGTAGGCCCATTAGCAGTTACGTTTTGGGGATTCAAAAGTTATATGTGGATTTTCAGCCATAGGGAGTCAATGCCCCAACCCTTGTGTTTTTCAAGGGTCAATTGCATTTATTATATATATAGAAATCTTGTATTGTGAGTTTAAGTTTTGTTATCCTGCTAAATATATTTTGTAAAGCAATTTCCTTAAATTGTTTGGGCTTCCATTTTTTTTATTTGAAAATGAGAATAATAACACCTCTACAGAATTTCTAGACTTCTCAGATGAGATAAATTTGAAACTCTTTGGAAATTCTTTCTTTCTCTCTCTCTGTTTTCTTCTTGAGAGGGTCTTATTCTGTCTCCAAGTCTGGAGTGCAGAGGTACTATCATAATTCACTGTAATCTCGACCTCTGGGGCTCAAGTGATCCTCCCCCTTCAGCCTCCCAAGCAACTGGGACTACAGGTGTGCACCACCACATCTGCTAATTGCTTTATTTCTGGTAGAGATGAGGTTTCACTGTGTTGTACAGGCTGGTCTTGAACTCCTGGGCTCAGGTGATCTTCCAGCCTACACCTCCCAAAAGGTTGGGTTTACAAGTGTAAGCCATCATGCCTGGCCTTTGGAAATTGATAAAAGCAAAATATTATCTTTTAATTTGAGAGCGTTTCATTTGTGTCATGGCTGGCTGATCCTGAGTACGTCATTTAGTCTCTAAGGATTTATAAAATGAAAAAGTTGGTCCATAATTACTAAGTTTATTTTGAAAAATTATTAACCTATGAATCTAAGATAAAATTACTACAAAATACAAGTTGTGATAACAAAGGGCTGTATTTTCTGTATTATCAGTAACTGTTTTCATATTTTTTTCTTTTTTCGAGATGGAGTCTCTTTCTATCAGCCAGGCTAGAGTGCAGTGGGTGTGATCTTGGCTCACTGCAACCTCTGCCCACATTCAAGCAATTCTGTCTCATTCTCCCGAGTAGCTGGGATTACAGGTGTGTGCCACCACACCCAGCTAATTTTTGTATTTTTAGTCGAGATAGGATTTCACCATGTTGGCCAGAATGGTCTTCATCTCCTGACCTCGTGATCCGCCTGCCTTGACCTCCCAAAGTGCTGGGATTACAGCCATAAGCCACCGCCCCCGGCCAGCTGTTTCAGTTTTAAATTATACTCCTGTAAAGGGTAATAAATGGATCTGTTGGTGCTTATGTGACTCTTTCCAATTTTTATTTTTATGGTGCCTCAGAAACTCCAGTCTTTAATAACTCAAACCATCATGTCTCCAGTTCCAAAAAATATATTAGTAATTTCTCCAAAAAAACCCACAAACTAGCTTTTCCCTCCCATCTCATATTAATCTGTGAATTTAAAAAATACACAGGATACATGAAGAACAGAATGGAATGAACATTTAGTGGTTCTTTTTTTCTTGAATTAAATTTAGTATTTTTTTCTTGAAAGTCTCCTCTCCAGAAGGCAGTGCTTCCAGGAATGGTTGCACGCTGTCAGCTCATTTGTGTTGTCAGTTCTGCCACCTCATTCCCAGAAGAGCATCTGTGGATCTGGGGAGAAAATGCAATACTTCTGGGAATGGTGCCCAGAACATGCAAGCTTCTGTGTCATTTTAGAAAGTCAGAGAGGGGAGAATAAAATCTTCATTTGCTGCAATCTTTTATGTACAGTCATCAGTTCTGGGGTTAACAGCTGCACTCTCCATATATTCTTATTTGTGGATTTTTTAAAGAGCCTTTCTGCAATGTAACTTTGGACTTTTTTGTAGCTTCTTCTCTTGCAATCTCACCCCCACCGCCCATCATTATCTTATTCTCAAAGGGATAACACGAGCATTAACAACAACCAAAGGCACTATTGACATATCAAGTGATAAGGATAAATTAAGGGAAAATACTATATCCCTTCAGCTCCAAAAGAGCACTTCTAATTATTACAATAATTTTATAGGTAACTTGTGTATTGTATGAAAGCTTAACTTGGTAGGTATGGAGTCATTATTCTAATATTTGGGTATTTGTTTCCATGCACATTAGAAAAATATAACCAACACACTAAGCATAGAATATTTCTTGGTTTTATTGCTTTAGGATTCTACTCAAGTAAGCAGTGGCATAGTAATCGGCCTTAGGATGACCAGGTGAATTATAGATGTGGTGCTCAAAAAACCAATGAAGGGATGAATCTTCAAAACTGAAAGTGTTATCATTACAGTTTGTAAGTATGGATAGTATGATCATATAAATTAGAGGCATGGACTTTCATATACTTAACTGACATGTATTTTATCTTAGTTTTTTCTTCAGAGTATTGGAACTCCATGTCAGGAAGTTAATATTAAGCCTGCTAAATACGTATAAACAAAATAAGTATGTGCACTCTTTTCAAGACACACACACACACACACACATACACACACACACCCCTTAGTTCGTCTGGACTGTTATAACAAAATACCATAACCTGGGTTGCTTATAAACAATGAAAATTTATTCCAAACAGTTCTGGAGGATGGGAAGTATAAGATCAAAGCACTGATACATTCAGTGTCTGGTGAAAATTGTCTTTTGGTTCATAAAAGGGATCTTCTCTATGCATTCTCACAGGGTAGAAGAAGCTTGAGGATTCCTTTATAAGGGCACTAATTTCATTTATGAGGTTTCAGCCTCATGATCCAATCACCTCTTAAAGGCCCCATCTCCTAATACTATTGCATTGGGAACTGGGTTTTGACATATAAATTTCTGGGGGTAACAAACACTTGACTAGAGAAACACACACACACACACATTAATATATATATGATGTGTGTGTGTGTAAGTGTGTGTACACGCTCATATACACAGATAACATATATAGATGGTACTGACTTAATGGTGGTTTGACTTACAGTTTTTTAACTTTACAATGGGTTTGTTGGGGTATGAACTGCATTTTCAACTCACAATATTTTTGACTTATAAGTTTGTGAAGATATAATCCAAGTGTAAGTTAAGGAGTATTTGTATAACAAAACTTATAAATAAATAAATAACAAATACACATAAGTTTTGGATAAATTTTTTTTTTAAAAGAATTGTTAATGCATAAAAGTGGAAGTTACTTAAATGTATCATGAGTGCTAAAAAAACTTCAATAGGATTAAAGTATTCAGAATAATATCAGACATACTGTATACATATCAAACTCCAGCTGCTGCTACTACTACTATTAGTATTGTTAGGTTTGATTGTGATTAAATCTTTATGTCTTCAAAGACACTCATTAATTGATAATCTGAGTTTTCTGTTAATATTGTAAAAGAATCAACTGCAAAGCAAATATTCAAAATATTATGAAAATGCATTTGAAATTAAAATTTTCATAACATCCTAAACTAAAGCAAACTAATTCCTTTAGGTTTAGAGATGCTTCTACATTCTGAAATGATATACAGTGACACACGCACAATTAGATATTATACTGTCTGACCTCAAAGATAGTTGTTAAACTTCCAGAGAAGAAGGAGAAAAAAGGATATCCCCGCGTTTTAGAAATTTTTTAGCATTCCAATTCAATAAAAATGTAAGGCTTTAGAATATTTTTTATCATGTTTTATTAACTTGCAAAGCTTATAGTTTCTGGGGTAAGAGTAAATAAACACTAAATATACTGCTAAAACATTTTAAATAATAAATTGGGACAACACAAGCAAAGAAACTGGTAAGGTGCTTCTGTCAAAAGAAATGGTTTACTATAAAATTATTAATATGGCCCCAAACTGAAGGCAGCAAATATTTTCATGAATATAATAAAATGTATTCTATTCACTGTAAGTTAATCCTCTGATGTTATCTTAGTATTAAGTGTGTGTTATGGTGTGTGCGCTAAACACTGAGATCATGCAAACTTCTGTTCTGCCAGTCTTTGCCAATACAACTGGAGTAGGATTTTAAAACTTACTGATAAATTCATGACATAATCTGGAGGTGATATATTGGGATAAGCATGAGAGGCGCTGCACTTACAGTTGATGCACAAGGAGCGCTTGTTCCACACAGTCAAACTGTATCACAGGAAGTAATGTCCCGTATCCTACACCCACTACCCTCTACCCACATCACCCAGACCTGCAGGAAGACTTAAAAACTGTATTTAAAGTTGTGAAAACATATCAATCACAGTAAAGAGAGACCACTGAACTCTTGAAATGTTTTCTAATATTTGTCTAGAAATGGGAAATGACAAGATATATAGTTCTGTAGTGAAATCTATTTTTTTAAATGCTGAAAAATCTATCCTTTTCTATTTGAAGCAAAATAATAACTTTAGTTTTATAGCTAAAACTTTTACTACATGATGCTGTATGCACTAGGGACTGCTTTTGCATATTAAAATTTTTTGCAGCGATATGGGCACAACTGAACAGCAACCTTACAAAATTCATTTGTATCAGTTTTCCACATGAAAGACAGAGTAAATTCATTAATGACAAGATCGGAGCATCAGCCATCAAGCCTGGATCATGGTTTGTTAGATTATTTTACATGTCAGAATGACTTAGTTATTAACTTATTTTAAATAGTTGTTGAAAAATATTCTGAATATTATAAAGACGTCATTGAAGGATAACAAAAGTAAGTGGCCTTCACACATACTTTCCCAAATGAACAACACTTTTGTACTGCCATGACATGCTTTTCTTCCCTGGTGTTGCACATGTTATCAGATTACTTGACACATTCAGAAGAACAAAATTTAGAGAACTCCTCAGATTTTTTTTTTAAAGGAAATTTTCTTATGCAAAGCCATTTATCTTACTTTGACTAATAATGAATTCTCTATGCCATAAATTTTCACAAAGGAACTAGGTTTTTCCAGTGTTCAAATATGTACATGTTTCAGTTGAAATTCTCATTAATAGATTAATATAAAAACCAATGGAATTGTTCTATTATATCAAGCACTATATTAATGTTAATTTAAGTTTCAAGGATTCAAAATTCTATTATTTGGTGACAATAAATATGTTATTCCTTTAGAAAAATTAATTTTTAAACATGCAATTATTACATTGATTAAATTAATGGTGAATTTTTTTTTGGTTTGTTTTTAAAATTTTTAACAATAACGTTCTGGCATAATGGTATTAATTATTACAATGATTATAAAATGTTCTTTTTGATGCATTTATTAAGCAAAAAAGAGAAACAATATAAAAATGATAAGTAAATAACAGTAAATCTGGTAAGCAAATATGGCTAAAAAACATAAGCATAATATATAAATGACTTAATTTTGAGAACCAGTACATTAAATTTAAAAATCTTAATGAGAGATGGAAGGATAAATCTTTCTTAACTTTTAATCAATTTAAAGATATGGTTTAGTATCCATGATAAAAAAAACATCCAGTATAGTATCACATAGCTAAAGTATTTGGATAACTAAATTTATATCATTTCACTAAAATTTTTGCCATGGGACAGATGGAATCTTGTGAAAAAAAGTGATTTTTGTATAATACTTATAAAGCATATAAATCTTTGATTCTCATTTGTTAATTGGAGTCTTTATTACAGTTTAAAAATCTGCAAAAAGTCAACAGTATTTCAGTTAATATTACATATCTGTTGGTATTGGTGATAAAAATATAACTAATACTTTGTTTCAAAACAAATTATATTTATTATTCTTGTGCCATTTGGGAAATATAGTTTTCTGTGCTCTGGAAAGAAATGTCTTGATTTAGAAACCTAAGAAGTTTTCCTTAGAAATTTAGAAATATTTCCAGGTCTTGGGAACAACTGTTCCAAGTATTTGAGACTAAGACAAGTGACTGTTGCCACATTTGGTTATTAGACAGATTTTATTAGTCAACCTACACACCCAACCTGCACATCACACTTGGCATCAAATGTCAAGACAGGCTGTGACAATAAAGTGACACTTGGGACAATAGTCACCTTTTGGAACTACAAACCATGATTGTTACTCCAAGGAAAACACAACAGCTGAGTAAGTCAACTACTTCCCTTAAGAAAAATATCCTACCCAGAGAGACACTATGAAGTTAAAATGCATGTGAAGAAATGTACTATCAATGTTTGAAAGAAAAGAAATATCTATATAACAGCTAGTCAATCTCTACTTGTAATGGAATCTAGATTTATCTGATTGTTCACTATGGGAAAATAGTGACCTTAGTCATTCAGGATTATTTCACCTATTTTCCCCTAAATAGAATCGAAGGCAATAGTGCATACCTCAAACATTTGTCCCAAGGATGGATTGTTGACTTTGCAGATTCTACTAGATGGCTCTGATATTTAAGAGGTTTGCCTTAAAAGAACGAAAAGAGAGGGAGATGATTTTGGTTTTTAGCTTAGATCATTCAGACATCCAACTATGTGCCCTAAAATGTAACGACACACTTATTTATTTTTATTGATACTATAATCCCAAGACAATTAAGTTTCATCAATTCATTGCTTGGATACCAGAGATTTAGTGGTATCTTCTATAATTTCTTTTGGTAATATTTGTTTGTATATGACTCAGAGTATAAATGTCCACAATTTTGAACTATTTGAGCTGAAAGGGGCTTCATGAATCTTTTAATTCAACTTGTTCATTTTTATAACAGTGAACTTTAAGAGCTTTTTAAAACATATTGCAGTAATTAGCATTATAGCTAGCTCTAAAACCTACATCTTCCAATTCCCAAAGCAGTATTTACATTCCCAAAGGGTTTTTTATACTGCTGAGTTTTGTTTTTATTTATATCAGTAATCTGGCCACATATTTTGTTATGTAACCAGTTAGAAGTAATAGTACTATGTTGAAGTCACTTCATTAAGGATTTTGAATAATATCAAAAGAGGCACTTAAAGTGCTTGCTGGGTGAAAAAAATACAGATTTCTGTGTGTCCATTTATAAAGCTACCTATCAATATTCAGGTGTTTATGATGTATCAAACACAGTAATAAATGCTTGACATATGATAGTTTAAAGCGTAGTTGATTGAAGTGACACAAAAGTAAAGAGATAGGGCATGTAGTGAATATTCTCTATATGCCAAAAGTTGTATATCTAGTAGATCACATTTTATGAGGTCAACACTGCTAATAATAAAAGCGACTATATTCTGGAGTGGATACTTTTATAAAAACATCCTCGTTTCTTTTTTAAAGTTACAAAATTACGTCAACAAAAAGAATCGAACTCTGTAAAATATTTGAAGAGACTTATTCTGAGCCAAATATGAGTGACCGTGGTCCAAGGCACAATCTCAAGAAGCCCTAAATGTGCCCAAGGTGGTCAGGCTGCAGCGTGGTTTTAAACACTTTAGGGAGACATAAGACATCAATCAATACATGTGAGTTTGGGAGTGGGGTGGCAGTTGCGGGATGGGGGCAGGGTTATAGGTTATAGGTAGATTCAAAGATTTTCTGATTGGCAATTTGTTGAAAGAGATCAATGAGTACTTAAGGACCTGGAATCAATGGAAGTGAGTGTCTGGGTTAAGATAAGGAGTTGTGGAGACCAAGGTTCTTATTATACAGCTAAAGCCTCCAGGTGGCAGGCCTCAGAGAGAATAGATTACAAATGTTTCTTATCAGATTTTAAAAGGGGTCAGACTCTTAGTTAATTTGACTCCTGTATCAGAGAAAATACTTGGAAAGGGAAGGAGATTCTCTACAGAATGTTCATTTTCCCCATAAGAGACAGTTTTGCAAGGTCATTTCAAAATATGTAAAATAAATATATTTTGGGATAAAATATTTCCATTTTTTTCAGGGCCTGCTATCTGTCATGCAGATATTTTTTTGCTACCAAGACTCTGTTGTCAGTTTTAAGGTCTCTCTTTTAACGTTAATGCTGCTCAGTTGTGCCTTCATTCCAAAGGGAGGAGGGTATAGTGAGGTACGTTGTGGGGGCACCTAGTCCCGCATGGCCTGAAATAGTTTTTCAGGTTATTTTTGGAATGCCCTTGACCAGAGAGGGGTCAATTCAGTAGGTTTAGAATTTTATTTTTGGTTTATAATTGTGTTTTAGGCCATGCCTGCATTATTATAAAGAAATACTTGTGGCTGGATAATTTATAAAGAAAAGAGGTTTAATTGGCTTACAGCTCTTCTGGCTGTACAGGAAGCGTAATGCCAACATCTGTTCAGCTTCTGGGGAGGCTTCAGGAAACTTATAATGCTGAAAGGTGAAAAGGGAACAGGCAAGCCACATGGCAAACATAGGAGCAAGAGAGCAAGGAGGGGGAGATGCCACACATTTTTAAAGAGCCAGATCTCATGAGAACTCACTACCATGAGAAAAGCACTAAGGGGATGGTGCTAAACCATAGGAAATCCAACCCCTTAATCCAGTCACCTCCCATTAGGCCTCACCTCCAGTGCTGGGGACTACAACTTCACATGCGATTTGGGCAGGGACACATATCCATATTACATTAAATTGTATATATAAAAAAATATGACTGGGTACAGTGGCTCATGCCTGTAATCCCAGCACTTTGGGAGGCCAAGGCAGGTCGTGAGTTCAAGATCAGCCTGACTAACATGGAGAAACCCTGTCTCTACTGAAAATACAAAAAATTAGCCTGGTGTGGTGGCACATGTCTGTAATCCCAGCTACTCGGGAGGCTGAGTCAGGAGAATCACTTGAACCCAGGAAGCGGAGGTTGTGGTGAGCCAAGAGCATGCCATTGCACTCCAGACTGGCCAACAAGAGGGAAACTCTGTCTTAAAAAACAACAACAACAAAATACAGATAAAAACATGTGACCATGGTTGACTATCTGACTTCAGTCCCTCAGCAATATCCTCCACATGCACCATATATTCTCAATATACATTGGTTACTATGACTATCACATTCATGATTTCACTCTATTTAAAGTTCCAGTACATGGTGTCCCTGTGTCTGAAATGTCATTCCAAATATCCTTCCTGTATTTCCACCATCTATGAATATTTCTCCAAATAGACTAACACCACCATAGATTTTGAATCATCTTTCACCTCTGCATCCTCAGAATTATGCATAGCATTGAGCATATATAAAGTACTCTCAACATTTTTGAAAATACAAATGGTAAAATGATTTCTTTCCATTTGGAACTGATAAATACTCCAATGAATAATTAATGACAAATATCTGTTGGGATGTTTCTAATTAAATTTAAATTAAATTGAATTTAGCTGAATCCAATCATTTAGCAATAATTCTTTCACAGAAACGTTTTTTCCTCTTAAACCTTCAGCTGATTGGATAAGCTCCACCTACATTATCTGGAGTAATCACTTTTACTTGAAGCCTTCAGATCGTAGGTATTAATCTTATCTACAAAACTTTTTCTTTTTTTTTTTTGAAGCACTTTGATTTATTTTTATTTTATTTTATTTTTTTGTTATACTTTAAGTTCTGAGTTGGTGGGAGTGTAAATTAGTTCAACCATTGTGGAAAACAGTGTGGCAATTCCTCAAG
>CAUYQU010026114.1:0-43588 GCA_963574635.1 Cheracebus regulus
CTCAGTATCACATTATACCTATTTTAAAAGTGACCACATAACTGGAAGTAAATCACTCCCCAGCAATTGCATAGCATTTCACAGGTTTAAATAAAATATTGGTTGGCTGCTTATTTGTCATTTTCATCCCCTATTCCTTCCTGTCTCCATTGTTAAACACAATTATTGGCATAAAAGAGGTTTTTAATACACATTTTTAGACTGTATTCTAGCCTGGGCAATAAAACAAGAATCCCATTCTTTCTCCCTCTTTCTCTTCCTCTTTCTTTCTTTCATTCTTTTTTTCTTTCTTTTGCTGTTTCTTTCTTTCTCCTTTTCTAAAAAAAAGAAAAGAAAAGAAATATCTGACCTACTTGAGAAGGCAAGACCTGCACTGGTAGAAAGTCCAGTGAAGATGCCCCCTGACTTATGAAGGGATTACATCCTGATCAGCCCATCATAAATGGAAAAGATTATGAGTCAAGAATGCACCAAATACCCCTAACCGAGTATCACAGCTTAGCCTCGCCTACCTTAAACATGCTCAGAACACCTACATCAGCCTGGAGTTGGACAAAGACATCTAGCACAAAGCCCATTTTATAAGAAAGTGGTGACTCTCATGTAACTTACTGGCTGCAGCATACAGTCGAGGCAGCATTGAGCTGTTCACCGGCGTGATCGTCTGGCTGAATGGGAGCCCGGCATCTCAGGGCAGTATCCTATTGCTTACTGCTGGCCCAGGAAAAGATCAAAATTCACAATTCGTAGCATGGTTTCTGCTGAATGCATGTTGCCTTTGCACCATCATAAAGTCAAAAAATCATAAATCAAACCATTCTAAGCAGGGGGAAGTCTATGATGATCCTCAGCCTGAATGAGGCCGGTGCAGGGGACTGTTAGGAAAGCCTGAAGAAGGCACCGGGCGAGAGCTGGGCGTTCGAGGTGGTGTGGGATTTGGAAGCTGGGTAACGGGGGTAGAGAACATCCCCAGGGCAGGCCCCAGACAGAGGAGAAGGGAGCCAGAGGAGGCCCAGAGACAGGGCACTGGGGACAGCCTGATTGTTCAGGAATATTATTACTCCATAGCCAACCAGCCTAGGAAGTCCCCCCAGGCCACTCATTTCAGAAGCCTTTCCCACTCACCTCTATGGAAAAATACCCAGGCTGCACATACACCCAGGCTGGGCCCCAGGGCGGCCTTTTGAAAAGGCCCCTTCCCTCCATCAGGCTGCTTTCCTGCCCCACAGGATTGCGCTTCCGAAGCAAGACACCGAGGGCTTGGGAAGTGGGGGTCGGCAGTGAAGTCAGCTTAGGCACATTCATTCAGTGTTGCCAGGATCGTCTGATCAAGGACAGAAACACCAAATCTTAGTCCTCGGAGGTGAGGTAGTGAGGAGGATCAGGTGAGCGCAGTGGGAAAGAGTGGAGGCCCAGGGCCAGTGTGGCCGGCTTCAAATCCAGCCACTGCCACTGACCAGCCAGAACCCTGGGTGAGCGCTCCCGCTCTGTGCCGTTTCCTCATCAGAAAATGGGGACAGTCGATGCACACCTCATAGAGTATTTCTCAGGATAAAAATGGGCAACACGGGTCAAGAACAGAGAAGAGCAGACAGCAAAGGTGCAACAGAGGAGTGTTCATATTGGCCCACCCAGTGAGTTCTTGACTACTTACCGGCAGAATTGTCCTTTTTTTTTTTTTTTTTTTTTTTTTTTTTTTGAGACAATCTCTTTCTGTTGCTAGGCTGAAGCGCAGTAACGCGATCTCAGCTCACTGCGACCTCCGCCTCCCCGGTTCAAGCGACTCTCCTGTCTCAGCCTCCTGAGTAGCTGGGACTACAGGTGCACACCACCATGCCCAGCCAATTGTTGTATTTTTAGTAGAAATGGGGTTTTACCATGTTGGCCAGGATGGTTTCAATCTCCTGACCTCATGATCTCCTAAAATGCTGGGATTACAGGCATGAGCCATGTGGTTTTTTTTTGTTTGTTTGGTTTTTTTTTAGTGGAGTCTTGCACTGAACTCCCAGGCTGGAGTTCAGTGGCGTGATCTCACTGCAACCTCTGCCTCCTGGGTTCAAGAAATTCTTCTGCCTCAGTCTCCCGAGTAGCTGTGATTACATGCATGTGCCACCACACATGGCTAATTTTTGTATTTTTTAAAGGAGATGAAGTTTCGCCATGTTGGCCAGGCTGGTCTTGAACTCCTGGCCTCAAGTGATCCACCCACCTCGGCCTCCCAAAATGCTGAGATTACAGGCATGAGCCATCACACCCAGACTTATTCTTTAAAATATACCCTAAACAGAACATTACTGTGGAATAGTTTGTACATGACCAAGCTCTAACCAGTCAGCTTTCCCTCCCACCCTTTGCATCCACAGTGGTTCTTGAAGCACCTCCCTAGAACACAGGTGGAAAAACCACTGCTCCAAATCCATCCTATTCCCAAGAGTGGAATCCCTTTGGCAATGTTCCTGGCAGGACCCCAGGGGGTCCCTTGAAAGAAGGCTCTCTGTAGGAAAGCCAGAATTCACACCCACCAGATCCCTCCCAGATGATTATGTCGGGAGCACGGGGCTGCTAGAAGGATGCCAGCTCCTCTCTGTAGTCAGTGACAGAGCTTGGGGCTGAGCTGGTTCCTGTGCCTGAGATAAAACCCAAGCTCCTCACTCTCCCCTAGGCTGGCTTCTCCCATTTCTCCCCACCCGGCTCAGTATCTAAACACTTTGTTGATGGGTCCCTTATGGATTCCCCAGGTGGCCCTGCAGGGGACCAGTCATCCCATCAATGGTTGCTGATCTGATGCTAGGCAGAAACCTGCCTCTGGGTAGCCTAATCTATTTCCCCTCTGGAGCTACAGAGGACTAGGCTTCCCCCAACCCTTCCACCCTCGCCCACCTGGTGTTGCTTTGGGAGATGATTGCTGCATATAAAAGGAAAACAGTCGGCCAGGCATGGTGGCTCACGCCTGTAATATCAGCACTTTAGGAAGCCAAGGCAGGCAGATCATTTGAGGTCAGGAGTTCGAGATCAGCCTGGCCAAGATGTTGAAACCCCATCTCTACTAAAAATACAAAAATTAGCCGGGCATGGAGGTGGGTGCCTGTAATCCCAGCTCCTTGGGAGGCTGAGGCATGAGAATGGCTTGAAACTGAGGTGGAGGTTGCAGTGAGCTGAGATCACACCACTACACTCCAGCCTGGGTGACAGAGTGGCAGTGTGTCTCACAAGAAAAAAAATAATAATAAGAAGAAGAAGAAGAAGTCAAAGTGAGCTCCACAACAGCCACCCGGACTTAGCAATTACCTTTCTAAAAAAGCTCCCTCCTAGGTAGGCAAGCATCATAAATAAGGCCAGGGTAAAGAGGAAGGAAGGTCAGAAGGCCCAGAAGGCCACCCTTGTGTTTCCTTTGAGTTCTCAAATGACTTTCCAGGTGAAGAGGGAGAACCTGGCCTCATCCCAGGCCCGGTCTTCATTCTTTGGCTGGTATCTGCTAATGTTCTGACAGGCGAGCCAAGCCTCTCACGGCTCCCAGTGCACACTTGCTGTCGGTGGCTTCGGGCTTAATGACTTGGCTGCCTTCACGCCTCCACTGGGCAGCGTGACAGCCATCAGCCCTGAAACTGAAGGCTGCAATTGGTGCGAGGACTCATTGAAGAGCCAGGGCCGCTCTAAGGAGACTCTGCAGCAACACCTGATCAGATGTCAGAGCTTGGGACTTAGGCCTTGAATGATTTAGTGCAAGACTTCTAGTCCCCCTCACGGAGAAAAGGATGAGCTCACAGTAAACAGCCTCCAAGACTCAGCAAAATATCTTCTCCACTGTGAAGTCTTCCTCAATTCTGTTCTCACAAGTTTCCCTACTAGATTCCCCCTTTATTATAGCCTTATCACAGGCTGTCTTGTTTTACTGTTGGTTGAGTAAAATGTCTGTCTTTCCCTTTGAACTGTGGAGGTAAATATTGGGTCGCATTTATTGTGGCAGTAAGCCCCAGAGCTTAGGACATTCCATTGTACGCAGCTAGGCAAGGATTATTTTATTTTTTATTTTTTTGTTGAGATGGAGTCTCACTCTGTTGCCCAGGCTGGAGTGCAGAGACATGATCTTGGCTCATTGCAACCTCTGACTCCTGGGTTCAAGCAATTGTCGTGCCGCAGCCTCCCAAGTAGCTGGGACTACAGGCGCACACTGCCATGCCCGTAATTTTTTTGTGTTTCAGTAGAGATGGGGGTTTCATCATGTTGTCCAGGCTGTTCTCAAACTCCTGAGCTCAGGCAATCTGCTAGGATTAGAGGTGTGAGTCACTGCACCTGGCTGGCCTGTGGATATTTAAATCGCATGGGCTTAGAGGTGGAGGTTGCAGTCAGCTTGGAGGTGGAGGTTGCAGTGAGCCGAGATCACATCACTACACTCCAGCCTGGGCAACAGAGTGACATTGTGTCTCAAAAAACAAACAAAAAAAGAAGACAGTCAAAGTGAGCTCCACCTTTCCCAGAAGGGATCAGCTAAACCGCATTCTAGACCCAGCTGAAACCACTTTTTTTTTTTTAATTTTAATTGCACGCTGGTATAGTGGGTATAGTGGGAAAGGGCCATGAAGCCTCAGAGGTACTCGGCACCTGGCCTGGAGAGGACCCTAGTGGAAATCTGTTGATTAGATGCATGCAGAATGAATGGGATGAGACGTAGGAAGGGTATCAAAGATGGAAGATCCAAAGTGTTGCAGTTTGGGTGAACTGAATCAAAGAGATACAGCTTGCACAACCAAGGTTCATGTCCACAGACCTTTGGAATGAGGCTGGAAAATGTAAGTGGCCCAGGACACCTTCGTGCAGGGAGGAAGTACACAGGCTTTGGATTCAAGCAGATCTGAGTTGGGATCCAGCTCTTCATTCACTAGCTGTGTGACCTTGGATAAAGTTTTCAATCCCACCAAGCTTCAGCTATAAAGCAGGGGTAAGAGTCCCCTGCCACAGGTCTGTGGGAGGATGAAATGGAACGGTGCTAGTTACGCGTGCTCACACACTGTTTGGCACACGGTGAGTGCTCAGTCAATAAAAGCTGTTGTTGTCATCGGAACAGCTCTAGGGGTACAAGCCATCCAGGTGGAGAAGAGGACCTGGAGGCAGGGAGGGGGATGAAAAAGACAATCCGCTGCCTTACCTTTCTACAGAGAAGGTCAGGAAACAGGACGAGCGGGTGTCTGAGCTCCTTGGGCCTATTGCAACAACTGTTTGCCCTGCAGTTTTCTCTGGAGACTCTCCAGGAAAGTGACAGGCCTTATTTAGCACAGCGAGATGATGGAAGCTGACACTGGCTAGCTGAGCAGATCTTGTGGTTCCTCCGCAGATCGACAGCCCCAAGGAGCGCCTTCTGGCACTGATGGCCTGGAATAGACCCCCTTACTGAACTCTCATCCCTTGGCACTCTGAGCTGCTCTCTTGCAGTTTTGATAGAGCCTCTCTCTTTTTGTTCTCATCAGAGTTAGAATTTTTCTCGGTTTAAGAGGGGAAAAATAAGGCCGAGCGCTGGGGCTGATGCCTATAATCTCAGCACTTTAGGAGGAAAAGGTGAGCGGATTGCTTGAGCCCAGAGGTTCGAGACCAGCCTGGGCAACATGGCAAAACCCTGTCTTTACAAAAAAATACAAAAAATTACCCAGGTGTGGTGGCACGTGCCTGTAGTGCCAGCTACCCAGGAGGCTGAGGTGGGAGGATTGCCTGAGCCTGGAGGGTTGATCACATCACTGCACTCCAGCCTGGGCAACACAGCAGGATCCTGTCTCAATAAAGAAATAAGATGGAAAAGAGGGAATCAAACATACTATGTGTCAAGCATTGTGCTCACCCTCCCCTTCCTCGTCTGCATGCCTCATGGATTAGTGTTCCCACTCTAAAGAAGAGGAAATAAGAATAGAAAGAATAGGAAGCCTGACCAAGGCACAAGCTTGCAGTGGTAGTCCATGTGCAAAGCACGTGTCTTCCCTCTGAATAAGGAGTTTTGCCAGTAGAGGCTCTCTTCCTATAGTTTCAGGCCAGGAATGTTGGTGCCAGCCTGAAGGCTCTCCACTGTGACCTTGTTAACCTCACAGAAACCCACACTGAGAAATGAGTTAGTTCACAGGACTTGCTGGAGAGAAGACAAGTGCATAAGTCACCTCTTTTTTAAAGAAGAATCAACTCTTCAGCATGCCTCGGTTTCCCACCTGTAGAATAGTCTCCTGTCTTCTTCTTTTTTTTTTTTTGAGACAGAGTCTCACTCTGTTGCCCAGGCTGGAGTGCAGTCGCGCTATCTCAGCTCACTGCAAACTCCACCTCCTGGGTTCAAGTGATTCTCCTGCCTCAGCCTCCCGAGTAGCTGGGACTACAGGCGCATGCCACCATACCAGCTAATTTTTTATTTTTAGTAGAGATGGGGTTTCACCATGTTGGCCAGGCTGGTCTCAAACTCCTGACCAGTCTCTTGTCTTCTATCCAGCTCTTGGGGATGTTGTAAGGCTGAGTGACAATGGCAAAGGGAGGCATCCCATGCTGCCCCTGGGATTCTCCGATCTAGCCTAAGACTTGCATGTGGTCCCCACCCCAACTCTCTTGGTCCCTTGTGTTTGGCGCTCCAGCAATCCCATCCTGTCCCTCGTCCACCAGCCTCCGTGTCCTTCTGCCCCAGTGCCTTTGCACCTCCTCCTGTCCCTCTCCCAAAACCTTTTCTGATCCTCATTCCATGAGAGGATCATACCCTCTTTGTCTTGATTGTACGGGTGGGATTTTAACTGAGAGGAGTTACTGAGAAAAAACATGAAGAGGCCAATGCCACTAAGAGAATTTATTACCTATAGTTTCCAAGAGAAAGGGGCACACCAAGTCACGCAGGGCCACATGGGGAAGCAGATGTATGTCAGGAGGCAGGAAGAGCCGGACAAAGTAGGGCCCTGATTGCATTTCCTATGGGAAGGAAGGAAGGGGCGGGTTGAGTGGCTGAGCTGGTTGAGGATTGGCTGTTTTGCATCATGTTGGTGGTCTGGGGTGATTTAGGGCAGGGGGAATATTGGCTTGGTGTGTGACAGTAGATAAAGGTGTTGGGGGTTGGGGAATGAATTGGTTGTCGTGCACATAAAAGGCAAGTTCACAGGCAAGTTATTTACTATCTTTAGGAATTAGCTAGCCCTGGGAGGGACACTCTCTTTCAGGCCAGCAAGATCCCTAAGATGTCAAAGCATCGTAAAATACAGAAAATTAAAAACATGACTGGCTGGACACAGGGGCTCACACCTCTAATCCTAGTGCTTTGGGAGGCCAAGGCAGGAGGATTCCTTGAGCCCAGGAGTTCAAGACCAACCTGGGCAACATAGCGAGACTCTCATCTCTACAGAAAATTTAAAAATTAGCTGGACATGGTAATGTATGGATTGTAGTCCTAGCTATGTGGGAAGATCCCTGAAGTCCAGGAGTTCAAGGCTGCAGTGAGCTACGATCACACCACTGCACTCCAGCCTGGACAACAGAGTAAGACCCTATCTCTAAAAAAAAAAAAAAAAAAAATTTAAACATGATTAACACACCTTCCTCTTTAATCTGGGAGTGCTTCTATGACTGAACTCAGCATAGTTTTTTAAAACTCAGTGATTTTTTTTTTTTGAGACAGCGTCTCACTCTGTCACCCAGGCAGGAGTGCGGTGGTGCAATCTTGGCTCACTGCAACCTCTGCCTCCCAGGTTCAAGCAATTTTCCTGCCTCAGCCTCCCAAGTCGCTGGGATTACAGGTGCATGCCACCACACCTGGCTAAATTTTTTTGTAGTTTTAGTAGAGATGGGGTTTCACTGTGTTGGCCAGGCTGGTTTCAAACTCCTGACCTCAAGTGATCCACCTGCCTCAGCCTCCCAAAGTGTTAGGATTACAGGTGTGAGCCACTGCACCTGACCCTCAGGTGTGATTTTGTTTGCTGTGTTGTTTTATTTTGTTTTTAGACAGGGTCTCACTCTAGGCTGAAGTGCAATGGCTCCCTGTAACCTCTACCTCCAAGGCTCAAGCAGTCCTCCCTCCTCAGCCTCAAGGTGTGCACCACCACACCTAGCTATTTTTTTCTTTTTCTTTTAGTAGAGATGGAGGCGGTCTCACTCTGTTGCCTAGGCTGGTCTTGAACTCCTTGATTCAAGCAATCCTCCCACCTCAGCCTCCCATGGTGTTGGGATTACAGGTATGAGCCACCACACCTGGCTGTTTGTTTGGATGCTCAACTCCCTCGCTAAGCTGTGAGCTTATCAAGAGCAGGATCCTCACCTTGTTCGTCTTCGTACCTTCCACACCTGGTGCATGCCTCCTATTTATATAGATTGAATACACGGACTCTCCAGCCTAGTTGCATGTGAGAATCATCTGGGAAGCATTAAAACCTCCATGTCGAGGCTTCACCCTCAGAGATTCTGGTCTAATCCACCTGTTGTGGGGCCAGGCATTGGTGTTTTCAGGAGTTTCTCAGATGGTCTACTGTGCAGAACCACTGGGTTAATGTTTGACTTTTCACTGATTCACTGATTTTCCTGGGAGAAATTCTCTAGAAAGCAAGCAAGTGATGGTTCCAGGTGTGGTTATTTAAAACACAGCAGGAAACCTGGGACCTGAAAACCACGTACTTGCCCCGGGCTCAGTTACCCAAGTCGGAGCCAGCCTGAAATAGCTCGGGCTGAACCGGGTGGCGGTGGTCTCCATTATTCTGCAGGCTCCAGGCCGCACTTGTTGGGGAAGGGGATGTTTCTAAATCCCTGCAATGGCCGAGTTCGGTGGGGGTGGCTCATGCCTGTAATCCCAGCACTTTGGGAGGCCAAGGTGGGTAGATCACGTGAGGTCAGGGGTTCAAGACCAGCCTGGCCAACATGGTGGAACCCTGTCTCTACTAAAAATCCAAAAAAAAAAAAAAAAAAAAAAAAAAAGCTGGGTGTGGTGGCAGGTGCCTGTAATCCCAGCTACCCGGGAGGCTGAGGTGCAAGAATTGCTTGAACCTGAGAGGCAGAGGTTGCAGTGAGCCCAGATCACACCATTGCACTCCAGCCTGGGCAACAAGAGTGAAACTTCGTCTTAAAATCATGGTTAATAAGTAAATCCCCCAGACGGGGAGCTCCGCGGATGGTTGTCAGTCCCGGTCCGTCTCCTGTCTGTGGCTGCGAGCCTGCTGCTGTCCATGGTGAAACGCCGGACCTCTTTCCCCGGATTCTGGTGTCAGTGGTTCCTCCCTCCAGCCTCCTGCCCCTGACTCTGCAGCTTCTTTTTCTGCATCTCCAGTGTCCCTTCGGCCTGACTGTCAGTACGTCTTGAAAGGCAGGAGAAGCAGTAGCAGAACTGTCTCTGCCATTCCCACTCTTTTCCTTAGAATCCTTGGAAGGAGGAATGCCGCAAACCCAGCCATTCTTCTTTCCTATTCTCTCCTGCCCTACATATTAGCTCCTCCCTGGAACTTCGCTGGAACCTTCTCCAACTGTCTGCCCAGCGGCCAATGGCTGCCTCCTCTCCTGTGGCTCCAGGAACCTTCCTGAACCCTCTCAAACTCTCAACATCCACAGGCTCCCTCCGTGATTACCTTAAGAGCCCAAACTGAGGGGTACCCTGGAGGGAACTTTCTCCCCACCTTCTCCGGGCCAGAAACCTGTCAAGGTGTCTCACCGTCCTGCAGCCACCACCCAACAGCTCCCACAGTGTTCTGGGTAAGTGACAAGGACTCTTCTCTCCCCTGTTGGTGTGTGGTAGGAGTTTGCTATGGGGGACGGGTGGGGAGGAGCTTGGCTTAGGAGGCTGTTAGGAATTCGTGGTAAGGGTGGTGGTTCTGATTTTTTCACTCTCGTGTGATTTGAGCCCATGATTTGAGGCATTATTTGTGACGTTATTCATGGCATTTCTAGGTGCCTGTCTCTGAGAGCATCAAACATTTCTCTAATTCTCCCCAGAAAGGGAGCTTTGGTGAATTTCTCACTGCCTGAGTTCTGGACTGGGATGAGCCTCACTGATTTCAGGCAGGCCTTACTTCTGACAGATTTAGTCAGTTTCTTTCCTTGGCTAGGGCCTTCATTCCCCCTTCCATGATATAGGAAGAAGAGTCCCTATTTCCTTCCATCCTGAGATATGTGGGGGGAACTAGAGATTGACTCTGTCCCTGCAAAGAGGGGCGAGGTAAATACACAGCTTCAGCAGGCTCTAAGTTCAATTCTCACCTCCACCAGATGAAAAAAATTCACTCTTTCAAAGGTGGCATGGTGGCAGGTGAATGCGTGAGGCACCACCATTTCATAGCCCCTCTGGAGCCTGCCATTCCATGTGTGAAGTTATTCACACATGCATCTATTAATGAAATGGGCTTATTAAGTCAACGGTTGGTTGCTGAGACCAGTAAGCTGGGGCTACCTAAAAGAAGAACTTGTGTCCCTAGAGTGGAAGGGTCCTGGCCCCCAGCCTCTGACCCGAGGTCTAGCAAGACCTTTGGATAAATGGAGGGGTGAGAGCAGGGGTCAAGGCTGGGTTTATCTCACAGACACTCTCCTGACTCCTGGGGAATGTAATTGCTGGGAAAATTCAGCCCTGGAGCTCTCTTTGCCAGCCCCATCATTGCCACCATGAATTCCTCTGTCTTCTGCTTGATAAAAAGAAAGCAGACATCTCTTAAAACAACAGAGTGAGTGCAGATACCCTGTAACAGAGGGTTCCCCATTCCTTCCTCGCGTTTCTTAGACATTGCTAGCATTTATGCACTTAACCATAAGCCAGAATCACCTGAGACTTTCTTGTTCTTAACTATTTTAAAAAAACAATTATCTATAAGGTCAATTAAGAATAATAAGAATAGGCTGGGTGCAGTGGCTCACGCCTGTAATCCAGTACTTTGGGAGGCCGAGATGGGTGGATCACAAGGTCAGGGGTTGGAGACCATCCTGGCCAAGATGGTGAAACTCCAGCTGTACTAAAATACAAAAACAAAATTAGCTGAGCATGGTGGTGTGTGCCTGCAGTCCCAACTACTTGAGAGGCGGAGGCAGGAGAATCGCTTGAACCCAGGAGGCAGAGGTTGCAGTGAGCTGAGATCGTGCCATTGCACTCCAGCCTAGGTGACAGACTGAGACTCCATCTCAAAAAAAAAAAAAGGAATAATAAAAATAAAATATTTTATTTTACCTCCATTTATTCCATCTTTGATGTTCTTCCTTTCTCTATGTAAAGCCAAGGTTTCATTTCGCTTTTCACTGAAGGGCTTCTTATAACGTGTCATGCAAGACAGGTCTACTTTTCTCTCAGTTTTTTCTTTATCTTCATATCCTCTCCACCTCTGAAGAAAAATTCCACTGGATACAGATTCTAGGTTGATGGGAGTTTTTCTTTCAACACTTTTCATATTTCACTCCATTCTCTTCTTGCTTGCCTGCTTTCTGATGGGAAGTTTGATGCAATTCTCATCATTGTTCATTTAGAAGTAAGCCCCCCTCCCTGAGAAAAAAACAAAAGAAATTATATTTTTATACTTTTATACTTCAAGACAATTTTCGAGTTGGTCATCTGAAATGAAAGGTGCATAAAAAGCAACGAAGAGTTATTAACAAAAGATGGCCCAAGGGCATGTTGGGTGACTTTGGGATTCTTTCCCTGTCTTTAAATAGGACAACCAAAGGTCAGAATAGTTCCTTTACAACATACGGTTTTAAAATGTGCGTGCTTATTTATGTAACCATTTATTAAGCATCTGCTATGTTCATAGTGCTGTGGGGAATGCAGAGACGAATGGGGCCCTCACAGGATGAAATATGTGTGCAGAAAACTAGAGCAGAAGGCAGAAATTAATGAATGTGAGGTGGGAGGAGCAGCTCTGCTCCTGGAGCTTCAGTGAGACCCAGATCTATAATGGGGGGAAGCGTGACTTTTAGGAATTCAATATCCACCCCTCCCTCTCTGACTTTCTCCCTTCCTCAAGTAGTGATGGAGCACATGCTGATCCCAGGCACTGTGCTGGTGGCAGACACAGCAATTCATAGGCTGCATGGGGTCCCTCCTCCATGAAGGTAACAGCCTCATGACAGAGAAATGCAAGTTAATAAACAAAAACAGCCAGATATTATTATATGATACTGGTGGAAGTCCTGCAGATGCTGTCTGCAGATATGCAGGAAGGTATCCTAAAGAAGTGATGTTTACGTGGCACTTGAAGATGAGCAAAAGTAAGTGGGTCACCTTTTGCAAAAGCAGGTGGGTCATGGCGCAGGAGACAAAGGAGCCCCTTACAGCCAGAATGGCTTGTGCAAAAAGGCCTAGAGGAGGGAGAGAGCATAGCCGATTGGGAAGATAGAGAGTAGTCCACACAGGCTACACAGAGAGGAGGATGGAGTGGCCAGCGTTGCCAAAGCGGCTCTAGAGAACACTAGTTCCTGGGATTTTTTTTCTCTCCTATTCTGCAGGTTGTCTTTTCACTGTCTTGGTAGTGTCCTTTGATGCCCTAGAGCTGTCCATTTTCATGGAGTTCAATGTGTCAGTCTACTTTCACTGCCTCTGCTTTTGAGGCCATATGTAAATGAATGCCAGACCCGAAGTCATGAAGCTTTCCCCCTGTGTTTTCTTCTAAGCGTTTTGTGGTTTCAGCTCTTAGATTTAGATCTTTGATCCACTTTGAATTTATTTTTATATCTGGTGTAAATCAAGGGTCCAACTTCGTTCTTTTGCATGTGGCTATTCACCTGTGCCAGAATCATTTTCAGCACGCTTGCTGAAGATCATTTGAACACACACACACACACACACACACACACACACACACACACACGCACATACAAACATATGAGCGTTTATTTCTGGGCTCTCTATTCTATTCCATTGGCCTATTTATCTGTCTTTATTGCCAGTATCACACTATTTGGATTACTGTAGCTTTGTAGTAAGTCTTGAAATCAGAAAGTATGAGTCCTTTAAATATGTTCTTGTTTTCAAGATTATTTTGGCTGTTTGGGGCCCCATGAGATTATATATAAATTTGAGGGGGGGTTCTATTTCTGTAAGAAAATGGCATTTGATAGGGATTGCAGTGAATCTGTAGATCACTGAGCAACTTTGCATCTTAACAATATTAAGTCTTCCACTCCATGAGCAGTGAATGTCTTTACGTTTCTTTCTCTTCTTTATTTTAGCAACATTTTGTAGTTTTCAGTGTACGAGTCTTTCACGTCCTTGGTTAAGTTTGTTCCTAGTTGATTCTGTTTGATGTAATCATAAATAGAGTTTTCCTAATTTCCTATTTGAATTCTTCATTTTTAGAGTAAACAAATGCATTTGATTTTTGTTTGTTGATTTTGTAAACTGCAACTTCACTGAATTTGCCTACTGGCTCTAACAGTTTTTCTTTTTTTAATTATTAGAGTTTTCTATATGTAAGATTGTTATTTGCAAACAGATAATTGTACTTCTTCCTTTCTAATTTGGATGCCTTTTATTTATTTTTCTTGCATAATTGCTCTGGCTAAAACTTTCAATATATGTTGAATAAGAGTGGCAAATGCATGCATCCTTGTCTTGTTCCTGATTAGAGGAAAACTTGAAGTCTGTCACCATTGACTACGTTGTTATCTGTGAGCTTTCTGTATATGGCCTTTATCGTATTGAGGAAGATCCTTTCCCTTCCTAGTTTGTTTTTATCATGAAAGAGTGTTGAGTTTTGCCAGATGATTTTTCTGTATCAATTGAGATGACCATGTAGTAGTTTTCCTTCATTCTATTAATGTGGTGTTATGTTGATTGGGTTTTTTGGTTGTTTTTTTGTTTGGTTGGTTTGGTTTGGTGGTGTGTTTTTTGGGGTTTTTTTTTTTTTTGGAGACAAAGTCTGGCTTTTGTTGACTCAGGCTGGAGTACAGTGGCACAATCTTGGCTCACTGCAACCTCCTGAGTTCAATGGATTCTCCTACCACTGCCCACTGAGTAGCTGGGATTACAGGTGCCTGCCACCATGCCCAGCTAATTTTTGTATGTTAAGTAGGGATGGGGCTTCACTATGTTGACCACGCTGGTCTCAAACTCCTGACCTCAGATGATCCCACTGCCTTGGCCTCCCAAAGTGCTGGGATTTCAGGTGTGAGCCACTGTGCTAGGCCTGTTGATTGGTTTTTATACGTTGAATCATGCTTGCATTACAGAAATAAATCTCACTTGGTTATATTGTATAATCCTTTCAGTGTGCTGTTGAATTCTCTGAGCTAATATTTTGTTGGGGGCTTTTGCATCAGAGTTTATAAGGGATACTGCTTTGTGGTTTTCTTTTCTAACAGACTCTTTGTCTGGCGTTGGTATCGTGGTAATGCTGGCTTCATAGAGTGAGTCAGGGAGTATTCTCTCCAATGTTTTAGAAGAGTGTGAGAAGAATCAGTGTTCATTCTTCTTTAAATGTTTGGTAGAAATCACCAGTAAAACGATCTGGTTCAGGACTTTTCTTTACTGGGAAGTTTCTGATTACTGCTTCAATCTTTTTACTAGTTGTGGGCCTATTCAGGTTTTCCATCTCTTCATGATTTAGTCTTGGTAGGTCTTATGTTTCCAGGAATTTGTCTATTTCATCTGAGTTATCAAATTTATTAAATAACCAACAACCTTACCCATTGTTCCTATTAATCTCTTATAACCCTTTTTATTTCTGTAAAATATTATTTCTTTATATTTTTATTTTTATAAATTTTAGAGTAATCTCCTTACCTTCATATCTTATTTTAGTAATTTGAGTCTTCTCTGTTGTTTAATTAGTCTGGCTGAAAGTTTGTCAATTTTGCTAATGTCATGCAAAGAACCGGCTTTTGGTTTTGTTGATTTTCTGTTTTTCTGTTCTCTATTTTATGTCTGCTATAATCTTTGGTATTTCTTTCTTTCTGCTAGTTTTAGTTTTTCTTGTTCTTTTTTTTTTTCCTAGCCGCTTAATGTGTAAATTTAGGTTGTTGATTTGAGATCTTTCTTCTTTTTTAATATAAGCATTTGCAACATCTCAATGTAAGCTTTTATAGCTGCTTTATAGCATATATGGCTTTCACTGCATCCCATACACCTTGGTATACATGTTGAGTTTCCCTTATCGAAAAGTATTTCAGAAGTATTTCACATTTGAAATTTTTCAGATTTTAGAACATTTGCATATATGAGATATTGTGGAGATAGGATCCAAATCTAAACATGAAGTTTATTTATATTTATAAACACAGCTGAAAGATAATTTTATACAATATCGTTAATAATGTTGTGTATAAAACAAAGTTTTGACTGTGACCCATCACATGAGGTCAAGTGTAGGATTTTTCACTTGTGGTATTCCATAGGCATTCAAAGTTTTGAATTTTGAAGCATTTCAGAATTCAAAGTTTTGGATTAGGAGTGTATCTTTGTTGTTGTTGTTTTTTGAGGCAGTCTTGCTCTGTTGCCCAGGCTGGAGTGCAGTGGTGCAATTTTAGTTCACTGCAACCTCCATCTCCTGGGTTCAAGCAATTCTCCCACCTCAGCCTCCCGAGTAGCTGGGATGGAACTACAGGTGCTCACCACCATGCCCGGCTAATTTTTGTATTTTTAGTAGAGATGGGGTTTCTCCATATTGGCCAGGCTGGTCTTGAACTCCTGACCTAGAGTGATCTACCCACCTCAGCCTCCCAAAGTGTCAGGATTACAGGTGAGAACCACTGCACTCAGCCAGTCTCCCATTTCTTTAATTGGTCTTCTGCCTAGTTGTTCTATTCATTATTAAAAGTGGAGTATTGAAATCTCCAGCTACTGTTGTTAAGTTACCTATTTTTCCCTTCAATTCTATCCTTGTTTGCTTATCTATTTTGGATCCCTGATGTTTGGTGCATATAGGTTTATAACTGTTACATCTTCTTGGTGAATTGACACTTATCAATATACAATGTCGTTCTTTGTCTCGTTGTAGATCCAGACTTTAAAATCTATTTTGAGAACAAGGATAGCTATATATTAATATAGCTAGCCCTGTTCTCTTTTCATTACTATGTGCATAGGATATCTTTTCAAATCCTTTGTCTTTCAATCAATTTGTATCCTTAGAGCTAAAGTGAGTCTATTGTGGACAGTATATAATTGAATCATTTTTAAAAAATCTAATATGTCAATTTATAATTTTTTGACAGGGCATTGAATACAATTAAATTTAAATCCGCTTACTGATAGACAATGACTTATTTTGCCATTTTGTTGTTTTCTGTATGTTTTCACCCTTTCTTCCTCTTGTGTTCTCTCATTCTCTCTCTTTCTCTCTTTCTTTCTTTGAGATGGGGTCTCACTGTGTGGCCCAGGCTGGCCTCAAACGATCCTCTGGGCTCAAATGATCCTCTCACCTCAGCCCTCCAAACAGCTGGAACTACAGGCATGTGCCACTGCATCTGACTACTTTTCAGCTTTTTATGTCCCTCATTTCTTCCATTTCTACCTTTCTTTGCATTTCGTTGATTTTTTTTTTTGCAGTGACATGTTTTATTCACTTCTTATTTCCTTTTGTGTATATTCTAGAAATACATTTTTGTGGTTACCATGGGAATTACATATAACATCCTAAAGTTATAATGATCTAATTTGAATTGATACTAAACTTCAATTGCATACAAACACTTTTACATCTCCAAGCCCCCCCCCATTTTATGTGACTGATTGTTGTATATTGTATACCCACAAACATAGATTTATAATTATTTTATTTATTGCCTTTAAATCCTATTCTATAATTTAGGTATTCATCCCCTGAAAATCTTGCGTTGAAATTTGATCCCCAGTGTTGGAGGTGGGACTCAGTGGGTGACGTTTGGGTCATGGGGGCAGGTCTTTCACGAATAGAATGCATTTTCTTAAAAGGAGCCTGGCACCTCCCCTCTCTCATTCCTGCTTTCTATTTCACTGTGTGATTTCTGCACACTCCAGCTTCCCTTTGCCCTCTACAATGAGGAAAGGCCTGAGCTTTCACCTGATGCCCAGTCTTCCAGCCAGCAGAATTGTGAGCCAAGTAAACCTCTTTATCAATTATCTAGCCTCACGTATTCATTTATAACAACACTAAATGGACTAAGACATCCTGTATTTAAAAAGTGGAATTACAAACCACAATTACAGTAATATTGGCTTTTTTATTTGTCTATGTGTTTACCTCAAACAAAGGTCTTTATAGATTTCTTCACCTAGTTTCAGTCTACTGCCATCTTTTCATTTCAACCAGAAGGTCTACTTTCAGTATTTCTTGCAGGGCAGGACTAGTGGTAAAAAACACTCCCTAAACTTTTGTTTATCTGGGATTTTTTTTTTTTTTTTTTTTTTTTGAGATAGGGTTTTGCTCTTGTTGCCCAGGCACAATCTCAGCGCACTGCAACCTCTGCCTCCCAGGTTCAAGCGATTCTCCTGCTTTAACCTCCCGAGTAGGTGGGATTACAGGCATGCGCCACCACGCCCGGCTAATTTTGTATTTTTAGTAGAGACAAGATTTCTCTATGTTGGTCAGGCTGATCTCAAACTCCTGACCTCAGGTGATCCACCTGCCTTGGCCTCCCAGAATGCTGGGATTACAGGTATAAGCCAGTACGCTCAGCCATGTTTACCTGGGATTTTCTTAATTTCTCTCTTATTAATATTTTGGAAGATAGTTTTGCTGGCCATAGAATTCTTAATTGACAACTTATCGTCTTTCAGTACTTTATATCATCCCAATGCCCTCTAGGCTTCAAAGTTTCTGCTGATAAATTGACTGATAATTTTATTGAGGATCCCTGTATATGATGAGTCGCTTCTCTCTTACTGCTTTCAAAATTCTCTCTGTCTTTGGTTTTCAACAGCTTGATTCTAGTATGTCTCGGCATAGTTCTCTTCAAGTTTATTTTACTTGAAATTCCTTGAGCTTATTGGGGCCTTAGATGGTCTATTGTATGTTTCAATCTGTAATCTTTGTCTTTGGTGTCTGAAGGTCTGTAGTCTGTCTGCTGTATTCATAAGCAATGCTGCCCCTTTTCACTTAGGCAAAGCAGAGAGTAGTCCTGCAGGCAGACCCCAGACACATTAGAGCACTGTGCATGATGGGTCTGGCTCTGGTTTGAGTCTAAGGGAGAGAACTGGGGCCTCAGCTGCCATCTCCTCCACACCAATACTGCTGGCACTGGAGGTGGGGCAGGGGAGAAAGAAAATGAAATTCCTACCATTTTTTTTTTTTAAGAGATGGAGTCTTGCTCTGTCACCCAGGCTAGAGTGCAGTGGTGCGATCTTGGCTCACTGCAATCTCAGCCTCCTGGGTTCAAGCAGTTCTTCTGCCTTAGCCTCCCAAGTAGCTGAGATTACAGGTGCTCACCACCATGCTTGGCTAATTTTTGTATTTTTAATAGAGACGGGGTTTCACCATGTTGGCCAGGCTGGTCTTGAACTCCTGACCTCAGGTGATCTGCCCACCTGGGCCTCCCAAAGTGCTGGGATTTTAGGCAAGAGCCACTGTGCCTGGCAAAATTCCTATTATTTTGAAGGAGAACTTTGAAAAATGGAGACAGGGTCTCCCTCTCTCACCCAGGCTGCAGTTAAGGGGGCTTTCCTTGACTGGGCATTTACTTGGTTTCTCTGACCTTTGGCTGTTTTCCAGAGCTTCTATAAAGTTAGTTCAGCCAGTTGTCTGTCTCTTTGTCTGTCTGTCTGTCTCTCTCTCTCTCTTTCTCTTTCTCTCTCTCTCTCTCTGTGTATGTCGGGGGTTGGGGTGGAGTCAGTGTATATGTGTGTTTAGCTTTCCATGAGGGAACAAGAGCTTGGAGCCTCCTAGTCATCCATTTTGCTGACATCCCCAGGATGATTTTTTAAAACAGTTTTATTGCTATATGCTTCATAGATCTCACAATTCACGAATTTTGAAGTGTATAATTCAGTGGGTTTTAGTATATGTATAGATACGTGCAACCATCACATAGTCAATTTTAGAACATTTTCATCACCTTTAAAAGAAACCTCATACCCTTTAGCTCTCGTCCCCCTAGGTCTCAGTGACATCTTACCCCACCTCCACCTTCGGCCTTCAGCCTTAGCAACCACTACTCTACTTTCTGTCACTATATGTTTGCCTATTCTGGAAATTTCCTATAAATGGAATCATACAATATGTCTTCTTTTGCAACTGGCTGCTTTCACTTAGTACAGTGTTACCCCCCATGCCTCCCAGGCCCCCACCCTGGGCTCTGTAGAAGGCACAGGACACTGAGGGTAGAGCAGGAACAGCATTGTATGGCGGAGTGGTATTTTAGGGATGGAGCAGTTTGTAGTGATGACAGTGTCCAAGAAAGTGGCCATGGGAAGGGAGGGTGGAAAGGAAGAAGGGGAAAATGTTGGTAGAGGCATCCAAAATAGGCAAATTCATAGAGATAGAAAATAGATTAGGGTTGTCAAGGGCTGGGTGGAGGGAGGAATGGGTGTTACTGCTAATAAGTACAGGACTTCTTTTGAGTTGGTGAAGTACTCTGTACTTTGGTAGTGGTGATGGTTGCACAAGCTTGTGAACATACGAAAATCCACTGGATTGTACATGTTAAAAGGGTGAATTTTATGATGTGTGAATTATATCTCAGTTAATTTTTTTATTAGGAATGAATGGAAAGAGTTCAGGGGAGTTTGTTTACTACAATTCAGAGATTCCAGAAGGCCTATGTGGAAAGGTTTAGGAGGGAGAGAAAGAACAAGAGTCTGTGTCTGGGTAGAGAAAGGAGGTGAGACCTGGGCAGTGATGGGGGTTCAGGCACAGGAGGCTGAAGGAATAAAAAGGGAGCGGAGAATTTCAGCAGCAGTGGCCCAGCAGATCCCAGTCGCTGGAGGGACTGATGTGTCTCAGGACTCCGCAGGTTTGGCATGATTTTTGGTGGTGCCTGGAGGTGGGCCCAGCCCAGGTAACTGAAGGAAGAGAGGAGGACTTCAAGGGTGGGCACCAAGAAATCTAGCAATGGGACTTTGTAGGAGTGAGGGAATTAAGCAAAATCAGCTGGGGATGGGGAGGGAGAATTGTCACTCCCGAAGCTTGAACATGGCTTCCAGATCTTAGGTTTCAAATATGAATCAAAGTCCTGAAAATCCCCAAGAGAAAGATCAGATTTGAAAATCCCAAGAACCACTGCATTCTGCCAGATCTCTCTGTATGAAAACAAGCCAAAGAAGGTTAAATAAATAAGCAAAAGGCATCTGGGGCTAAGGGCCAACCTGAGTGATTGTTTCCTACTGATATTTATACGGAGTTATGAGCTGTTAAGTGAAAATGAGGACGAGCGGAAATGGAAGTGGCGTGTGTCATGCACTTAAACAAGAATTTTAGTTAGCCTCTATATACTCCATGTAGGGTGCTCAGAATGCTGGACAGTCTCTGTGCTGCCTCCCAGAAGCTTATAGGCTCTGGGGATGAGGGAGATACTATCACTAAGCAAATAACTACAGAATAATTTATTACAACTATAAAGAATAATGAAGAAAGCAATAAGATGCTCTGATTGTTTACAACAGGAATCTGATGGAGCCTAGGGGTCAGAGCAAGTTTCTTAGGAAATGACATTTCAGCTACCCCCCAATGAAGGTGGGAAGTGAGTCAGTGTCTATCATGGTCCTGGGGTGGAAAGGAACTTGAGGAACCCACCAGAGGTAACATATAAGAGGAGTAGGAATTCAGCTAGAGAGAGATAGGAAAAGCCCGATCTCACAGGGCATTGTGGGCCACGTGGGGGACTTTGGGGGCCTTCTCCTAAGAGCAAAGGAAATGTACAGGGACTGAGTGATAGGCCATGGGGCAGCTACAGGGCACAGTGGAGCCAGGTGGTTAAGAGCGTGGACTCTGGGCTGGGTGTGGTAGCTCAACCCTGTAATCCCAGCACTTTAGGAAGCCAAGGTGGGTGGATCACTTGAGCCCAGGAGTTTGAGACCAGCCTGGGCAACATGGCAAGACCCCGTCTCTACAAAAAATACAAAATTTAGCCAGAGCCATGGTGTGCCTGTAGTCCTAGCTTCTTGGGAGGCGGTTGCAGGAGAATCCCTTGAAGCCCAGAAGGCGGAGGTTTCAGGAGCCTCCATCGCACCACTGCACTCCAGCCTGGCTATGGGAGTGAAACCCTGTCTCAATAAAACAAAAAGCATGGACTCAACCCAGTTTCAACAGGTTCAACCGGAGCTTGGTTCAAATCCCAGATCTGCCACTTCCTGGTGACCAATATCAGGTTTTAGCTAATGTCACTGTGCTGTCTCCTCCTCCATAAGATGGGGTGATCATAGTGTCTAGTTCCAAGAATTGGCTTTAGGATTTGCAGATAAAAGCGCCTGGCATGTGGGTTTAGGAAGAACTGAGGCTGGAAGTGGGCTCAACAGCAGCAGCCTGCACCGTGGGCTCTCCCTGCCTCCAGGCCGCCGTCACTGTGCTGAAAGAGCTGACACCCAGGAAAGCTGAGGCTTTTCCAGTGAATGCCATTTGGAAGATGAGAGTCTCTTGGTCTCAGGCAACCATTCTGGCAGCATCTCCTTGGCTCTGGCTGTCCTGTGAGCTGCATGCAGACTGAGGCCATGCTCAATCCATGCCCTGGAGCCCCACATGGGGCAGGCATGTGGGAGGAACTTCATGCCTATGGGTGAAGTGGATTGCAAAGGAATGAATGAATGGATGGATCTGTGGGAGAATACTTAGGCTGTTCATAAATTATTGATCATTTACTATGTGCCAGGCACTTTACTGAGTGCTTGACCTGATTGATCTCATTCTCACAGTGATCTTTTGAGAAGGCTATCAGACTCTGTCCAGTACGGGAGATCTTGGGAATATGTTTTCTGGTTGGGGGCAGGGGGAGCCCGGGTTGTACTTCAGGGAGCCTAATGATTGAGAAATGTGTTTAATATGTAGCCCCAAAGTGGGAGCTTTTTGCTCCACTTTGGGATGCTGGAGGCAGGAATTGAGCCAGAAAGCAGACTATGCTGAAAATAGTTTCTCTAAAGATCTAGCTGTGTGCACTTTATAGCGATGATCTCATATTCCTTAGCAAGGCACCACGGTGACAGGAATCATTTTACTTGTTTGTGAAAAGGAAAAGTGGTATGTCCTAGGGAGACGCAGTGGCCTCCCCAGCATGCAGAGAGAGCTCAGAGCAGAAGCCAGGCGTCCTGAGTTGCTGGCAAGTCTCTCCCACCCCCGCCTCTGAGAGAACAGAGAGCAGAGAGCAGAGCTATTGGAAAGGCTGTGGGAAGCCGCCTTTGTTCTTCCCCCTGCCCACTCAGGCTCTAACCAGAGTCCCACATGCACCTCGTGGCAGGGCTGTTCCCCAAGGGAAGGCAGGCGATGGTCTCCGGCTCCCCTTACTCCCGGTGTAGTGCTGAGGAAGGCCACCCTCTTCTGAGCCCCACGCAGCTCCCCAGACCTCCTTCTCCAGAGGCAATTATTTTGGGAGTGCTGAGTTCAGCACAGCTGCAAGGTGCCGCTGGACGCAACCTTCTGTCCTCAGCTGGCCCTTCAGAGCTGGCCTTGGGTGCCCCTGCCCCCACCCCAGGGAGCAGTCCCTCCTACACAAGGTCACTGTATCCAACCACCTCCACCTTGGGGAAGCCCGCAGGCTGTGGAGACAGGTGGTGGAAGAACAGGGGTGAGGAGAGCCAGAGCTGGTCTGGGGCCCACAGCCCAATGCAACCCCTAGCCCTGAGCCTGAGGTCACCAGCTTCCCGGGGCTTGCCTTACAGCCACGGAGCAGGCTGGCCTTTGGCCAGCTGACCGTCCCCGGGCCAGGAGCAGGGGCCGGATGGGGAGCTGCACTAAGAAGCTACTTATATAAGCACTGCTACTTTGCAGCCTGCTCTCTGCCCTGGCAGCCAGGACAGGAGTGACAACGAAGCTGTGTCCTGCTAGGGGAGGGGCCTCGGCCAGGACTGCACACTGAGTCCAACTTGGAGGAGGCCCAGGTCCTCCCAATGTACTCGTGTCCGGGTGGTGGATCGGATTTTGCTGCGGAGCCCTGGAAGCTGCCTGCCCTTCGCCCTGTGCTTAACCAGAGGTCTCTATCCTGCCAAGTGGGCCCCTGGGGTAAGGTAGTGGGCAGGAACCCCCCAGCACGGGATCTAGCCGCTCTAACGCTTCTTCTGTTCCAGGTGCTCTCGGGTTGGACAATGAGGCTGGCCACAGCAGCACTGTTACTGGGTCTCGCCGTGGTGGTCACTGGAGATGAGAACAAGAATGACTTGTGTGTCCACAGCGCCCTCTTGGATGAGGATGCCATCCTGTGCCAGTAAGTCAGGGCAGGCTTGGAGGCGGGAGGCACAGAGGCTACCGGGCGAGTAGATCTCAAGGAGGAGTGTTTCCAGTACCAAGGAGCACCATCTCCTGAGCCCACTTTTATGGGGAAGGCAGAACAGATATCAGGTCTGGAGACCACCTTGAGGGAGGATGGCACCGAGAAAGGGACTTAGAAACAGGCTCCTTCATGCCCCGCAGAATGCACCTTTCCCGAGACCGGGAGAGCTGTGTAGATGGTCGGCTCTGCTTGGGCCCTCCAAACCTGGGGGGATCTTTGCGGGGGCAGAGGGCTGGCCTCAACCTCCCTGCTGGGACCCAGGGAGAGACCGTCACTCCATACAGCCTGAATGCGCCACCCCCCCAGAACCCCAACAAAGAGGTATTTTAATGAAAGAAGGTGTATGATTAGACCCTCTCTGTGTGAGAGGTTTTTTCCAATGATGGGACCCAGGAGTGTTTGGGCAGGGGGCCCCTTAGGGATCCTGGCACTGGACGGAGTCTGGCGGCGAGGCTGGCTTCTTTCCTTTCAAGGGCACTAGCGGCTTCTACTCTGGGGGAGCTGGAAGGCCTGGCAGTGCACTCTCTTCTTGCCGACTATGCTGGTTACAGAAGCAAGCCTTCATTTGTCTGGACTTGTTGGTCACCCTGAGGGCTCCCCAGGCCACCTGGATGCCAATCCTCCCTGCCAGTTTAGTGACTGGGGAGGGGCCACCCGCTGAGCCCATGTGCAAGAAGTGGGAGAGGAGGAAAAAGAACTTCTTACTCTCTTCTGTACGTTTGAATTTTCACAAACATTACTGTTTGGGAAAATGTTTGTTTCTCCTTTTTTAATTTAAAAAAATTTTGACCAACATTAATTTTAGAACCATAAATATGTGTCTTCTCTTAAAGACATGTAGTTGAATTCTTTTTAAAAAGTAACATTTTGGTTGGATGCAGTAGTGCACATGTGTAATCCCAGCACTTTGGGAGGCCAAGGTAGGAGGATCACTTGAGCCCAGGAGTTGGAGACCAGCCTGGGCAACATAGACTCTGTCTCTACAAAACAGTTTAAAAACTAGCCAAGCATGGTGATGCATACCTGTAGTCCCAGCTACTCAAGAGGTTGAGGTGGGAGGATTGCTTAAGCCCAGGAGTCCAAGGCTGCATCAAGCCATGATTGGGCCACGGCACTCCAGCCTGGGCGACGGAGCCAGACCCTGCCTAAAAAAAAAAAAAGGTAACAAACTTTGCTCATGTCAGTATATTTTTAAAAAATCTAGTTAAACACAGCCAGGCTTGATGGCTCACAGCTGTAATCCCAGCACTTTGGGAGGCTGAGGTGGGCAGATTTTGAGGTCAGGAGTTCGAGACTAGCCTGGCCAACATGGTGAAACCCTGTCTCTACTAAAAATACAAAAAGTAGCTGGGCATGGTGGTGTGCGCCTGTAGTCCCAGCTACTTGGGAAGCTGAGGCAGGAGAATCGCTTGAACCCGGGAGGCAGAGCTGAGACCCCATTGCACTCCAGCCTGGGCGACAGAGCAAGATTCTGGCTAAAAAAAAAAAAAAAAAAAAATCTTGTTAAACAGTTCTGGGTGACTTTTTCATTTGGGAGGAGGGAGAGAAACATGGCTGCCTCTCACAGAGGGCATCTAATTTTCTAGGTGCTCTCCTGAATAAGCTGAGGGGCCGTCAGGCTTTCCACTCTGAGCAGTGCAAGGTCAATGCCCCCATAAGCTGTGGAGGCCATCTGGGCCAGGGTAGAGCAGGCCCGGGCTGCAACAATGGTCCCTTGAGGAGGACCTCAGTGGTGCCTGGAGTTTCCCACATTGTGGGAAATGAGGATGTCTATAGGGTCACTAGAGGTGACCAGCCTAGGGCCCTGGATGTTCTAGGCTCTGCCCTGCCAAGATCGCATCTTGGCGCCCTGGTGACCCATGCATGGGGGCACACGTGGGGAGTCCCAGGGCACCGTCTGCATGCCAGATTTCTCTGCCAGTGCTTGGACTCCCTGACTCCTTTCACTGTCAGTAATGAACCTGCAGTCTGTGTGAGCATCCCCATTTTGCAGATGAAGAGTCCCCAGAGATTAAGGAATCTGCCCACGGTGCTTACATAGCTTACAAGTGGCAGAGCCAAGATCTAGCCCCCTTGTCTGACTCCACACTGATGCTCTTTCCCCATCTGCTTCTGCTGACAACTCTCACCCTGGGTCCAGGGCTCCCAGACTCAAGTCAAGGGGGGCCATTTTCAGGACTCCCAGAATACACCAGCAGGCCCCCAATTTGAGAAACAGACTGATGACCCTAAGGTTGCACACCAGGAAGATGTCTTTTGATTTCAAGCCATCATCACAAAAGAGGAGCTTTGTCTTTATTGTCACTGAAGATTTTTGTTCCGAAGAGATCATCATGAGTGATGATGAAATGAAAATGCGTCAAGGACAGATTGGACCCCAGAGGAGACAGTAGGACCTCCCGCACTGAGCCCTCCTCAAGATCCCCACTCAGCTCAGGCTCTGACCTTGGCAATGTCCCTTCATCCCCAGCTCCCCTCAACCTGGGCAGCCATCCCCAGCCCTTCAATCCCTCTCAGGGGCCAGGGCTGCTCTTCTCTTTAAATAAATTTCTGAGTAGCTGGGACTACGGGGGCATGCCACCATGCCTGGCTAAGTTTCTTATTTTTTGTAGAGTTGGGGTCTCACTGTGTTGTTGAGGCTGGTCTCAAACTCTTGGGCTTAAGCAATCCTGCCATCTCAGCCTCCCAAAATGCTGGGATTATAGGCATGAGTTGCCACAGCTGACTTGCTCTTTCTCCGAGTGGGGTGACCCACACTTTCACAGGGGGCCCCCTCTTCAAGGCAGCCTCATATCCCGTGTGTCCTTTTGTCATCCTCACTGTCTTAGTCTGTTCTGCTGCTATAACAAAATACCTTAGACTAGGTCATTTCTAAACCACAGAAATGTATGGTGGAGATTGTCCTCTTTTCTGCTATGTTTTACAAGGAGGTACTGGTGTCAACCTAGTTAGGACTCGGGTCACAGATGCGTGGAGATGGAAGGGTCATGGCCAGGATGTGAGCAAGTGCACACACCAAGGCTCATGACTTTGGAGGCTGAGATGCGCCAGGATCAAGGTGCTGGCAGATTCAGTGTGTGCTACGAGCTTGCTCTCTCTTCAAAGATGGTGCCTTCTTGCTGGGTCTTCACATGGTGGAAGGGAAGGGCAGCTCCCTTCAGCCTCTTTTATGAGAATGCCTTTTATGAGGGTGACTTAATCACCTCCTCCAGGTACCACTTCTTAATACCATCATATTGAAGATTAAATTCCAACATTTAAATGTAGAGAAGACAGCAACACTCAGACCATAGCATTCACTAAGCGGCAGCTGAAATTCTAAGCCCTTCATATGGGCACAGCTGAGAAGCCGTGTTTTTAGAGACAGGGTCTCACTCTGTCACCCAGGCTGGAATGCAGTAAGTAGCAAGGTTGCATAGCTCGCTGCAACCTTGACCTCCCAGACTCAAGTGATCCTCCCACCTCAGTCTCCTATAGCTGGGACTACAGATGCGTACCATCACACTTGGCTAATTTTTTTTTAATGTTTTATAGAGACAGGATCTCACTACATTGCCCAGGCTGGCCTCTAACTCCTGGGCTCAAGTGATCATCTTACCTCAGCCTTCCAAAGTGCTGGGATTACAGGCTTGAACCACCATGCCCGGCTCTTCTGATCCAATTCTTACCATGACAAAGAGACTCACATGACCACCTAGCTCAAACTGAAGCCTAGAGGAGTGAAACATCTCACTAGGAAAGATATGTGGTACAGGGAAGAAGATAAAGATATGCCCACTGTACCAGTTCTCTGTCATACACAACAGATTACTCCAATACATAGCCGCTGCAGATACGTAGTTTCTCAGTTACTCATCTGGAGATTGCATGAAATGAAATCATACAGATGTGAGGTCCCTGATCTATTAGGGTGGCCCAGCAAAAGTCATGCCCTTTGTCCCCAGTCCTTTATGTCGTGTTAGTTCATGGCAAAGCTGGGCCCTGATCTTTTTATTCCACTCTCTAGGGTGCCTCCAAATCTTGTCAGGGAGATCAGGAGAGACCCAAAGTCTTGGGATGGAAATTAGAATGAATTCCATGTCAGGTAAACCACAAGCGAGGAGGGCACAGAGGAAAGTGGTGCCTTTGAGGTGTTTTGTCTTGAATGCAAGTTGTTTGTCTTTAAGATAGGGTCTTGATCTGTCACCCAGGCTGGAGTGTGGTGGTGCAATCATGGCTCACTGCAGCCTCTACCTCCTGGGCTCAAGTGATCCTTCCACCTCAGCCTCCCCAGTAGCTGGGACTACAGGTATGCACCACCATGCCCGGTTTTTTTTTTTTTAATTTTTAGTAGAAACAGGGTCTCACTATGTTGCCTAGGCTGGTCTCAAATTCCTGGCCTCCAGTGATGGTCCCACCCCAGCCTCCCAAAGAGCTGAGATTATAGGCATGAGCTACTGCGCCTGGCCTTGAATACAAATTTTAAAGTATATTTTCTCACTAACTTTAATTTTTGATACAGCTCATCTCAGGTTTGTGCAGGTCATCTTGTAAGTCGATTTGTTCACCACAATTGTTGGTCACCAGCTCTGTGCTGTCTGCAGATCAAATAAATTCGCCTCTGCGTCCTTCTCCAATCCTTTGCTAAAGCTGTTGAGCAGGACAGAGGCCTGCACATGCCCCTTTCCCATCGTCCTATTTGGGGCAGTATGCCTTCTTCAAATGCTGGCCTGGCAGTGCCCTATGAGTGTGAAGAGAGGGACAGGGACGCAACCCAATCCCTGGTTCCCTGACACGGGTCCTGTCCTTCGGGATATTCTCTCTGGCCTGCATCCCCCTCACCAAATACAGATTTGCTGATCTTGCTTGTTTAATTCTTTTGATATCTGTAGCAATTCTACTGTGGTAAAAAGGGGAGAGGGGTTGTGGGCATGGGGGTGACCCTCTACCCTCAGTGTACCTCCTCCCTGCCTCTCAGTTTTCCCATTCTGTGCTGGTTGCTGTCTGTCTCTCTGCCCTTGGAGGGTTCCCTCTCTGTCTCGCATCTGGCTAGCTGCAGCAGCAAGGAGTTGCAGAAACAAACGAAATGGTCCTTAAGATGGGCAGACCGATCATGAGGTCAGGAGTTCGAGACCAGCCTGATGAACATGGTGAAACCCTGTCTCTGCCAAAAATACAAAAGTTAGCCGGGCGTGGTGGTGCACACCTGTAATCCCAGCTACTTGGTAGGCTGAAGCAGGAGAATCGCTTGAGCCCGGGAGGCGGAGGTTGTAGTGAGCCGAGATCGAGACCATGCCACTGCACTCCAGCCTGGGTGACAAAGCGAGACTCCATCTGAAAAAAAAAGATGCTGTGATGAAGATAAAACTGGTTCCCTAAAACTTCTCCAAGAGCTGTGAAAACCTTGCCATCCACCAAGAATTGCTGTAAATGTGCAAAGAGTTAGAAGAAACAGATTCGCTCAGCAAGCCCGTGACTCATCCTGCTTCCACCATCTGAGTCCAGAGCGCCTGAGTCCAGGGATTGGGGGTCCTGGCCCATAGAAGTGTCCTGGTCCACGGCTGCCAGGTGCTGAGAGCTCAGTGGCCTTTTGCCCAAGGCTAGACTTCAGGAGCCACTGAAAGGGTCTCAGGTGGAAGGTGGGAGCGGGGATGCAGATCTCCCCACCAGGAAGCTGCGCTTGGCCTGCTCCCAGCCTCAGGAAGCTCTCCCTCCAGCTCTGTTATCCAAATTACATCCTCACAGGGTCCCCTTAGGCGTGATCCCCACCAAGACACTGGACAGCTGTGGGTGGCTAGGGCCAGGCTGTACAGCGGCTCAGCCATGCGAGGCTGTTAAGAAAGGCTGAGGACCTGCAGCGCCCACTCCCTCCCCACACCCCTTCTCTCTCAGCGATGTCTTAACCCACATTAACCCTGCAGAGGCCTTGGGTCTTGGAGATAAATATAATAGAAGGGCAAGTAAAAACAGTTTTTATAAATATCTTTGAAAAATCTTACCTACATTTCTGAGTTTCAGATACAAGCATGCACTGAAGGCCAGGCTGGTGCGGTTATGGCCCAGCCTGCCCTGCCCTGCAGACTGTCGCCTTGTTCCAGGTCGAATTTTCTTCCCTTCCAGGGAGCCATATTCTCAGATCCCTGGTGCTGTTCGGGCCCTTCTCAGGGAGCAAATAGATGAACTGGTTCATTCATACTGACAGTCTCAGAGAGGCAATGTTGTACTCTGAGGGACATTTGCATCTTGACAGAGAACCTAGACTATGGTCATTGCTTAACATAAAGAAGTCAATTACTCACTAATGGTGGGATTTCAGGCATGGGGAACTCTTGATTGTTAGGGGAGAGAGAAAATCTCTGTCCTTGAAGGAAGGTGTGCTGACTTGCTAAGCCTTTCTTTCTGTAACAATGTTACTGAAAAGCAACATATAGGTATTGTTTTTATAAACTCAATCCTAGTTTAAGGACACTATGTTTGCCTAAGGAGATATATTCTTCTAGGGAAGTAAACACTGTTGAGAATTAATACTACACGTTCTGAGGACTTACTATGTGCCGGGTTCTGTTCTGACCATTGACTGCCACTTTATTCCTCACACTGACCCCTTGAGGGAGGTATTTTGAGTGTCCTCATTTTACAGATGAGGAAACTGTGGCACAAGGTGGTCAAGTAACTCTTGGATCACACAACTAGTTAGGGGCAGGTTTAGGATTTAGTCCCATTTCACTTTACATTCCCAGTAGTGCTAGACCAAAACCTTGGGAACCCCAGGCTCCCCTGAAGCCCTGACACGGGATAACCTCCTTTCTCTCTTTGCAGGGGCCTTGAAGTTTTCTACCCAGAGTTGGGGAGCATTGGCTGCATGATAGTTCCTGATTGTAACGACTACAGACAGAAGATCACCTCCTGGACCGAGCCAATAGTCAAGTTTCCGCGGGCTGTGGATGTGAGTGAGCAGGGCCGTAATGCAGCGGGAGGGCTGAGGGTCTTGATGTTCCTCCAGGCTTGCTTCTCTGAGTGACTTGAAGCTGTGTGCAGAGTCTTCTGGGTTGGGTCTGGTGGCAGCAGATGGCTGTTGTCATAAAGTTGTGCCTTCCTTAGAGTGGGCTTGAGGAGGAGCCTGGGGGCCAGTGGGAGGGCTGCAGATGGGAAACTTTGGTGATGGCTGAGACCACTCTGCCAAGGCCTCTTCCTGGTCCCCTGCACTGGGAGCTCCACCTCGAGGCCCTGAGACCTGGGCCCCCAAGCCTGGAGGAGACCAGCTGGTGTATGCTTTGGAGTTGGCAGGGAAACGGAAGAAGGGGTGGTATGGGGAGTCCTCTCTCAGGTGCGGGGCGTCTGGGCCTTCAGATGGCTTCTGGGCTGGAGAGAAGCTGGGTGGTACCAGGACAGAACTTTTTAACATAAAATAAGCTTGCATGTCCCAAGTCACCTACACAGGCAGACCGTCAGTGCATCGTGATGCTTTGTTGTTGTACTATGAGAAACGTTCTTCTTTGGTCCAAGGTTGTATAAAAGAAGAACAAAGCATTTTAAGACCTGGAAATAACTATTTTGCTGGGCAGTGATTAGTACTATCCTGTTCTGGAAGCTTTCCTTGCTTTAGGGGTCTGGGAAGCCTGGGGAAGCGTCGTAGAGGTGGGAGATGGGTCTGCCGCTGCTCTCAGCTGCCGGAGTGTGTTTTCGGGGAGCTGATCTGGTCTTCTGGTCTCTGCCTGTTTATTTATTGACTCCTGGGACAGATGGAGCCCCAAAGTGTCGTTGGTGGAGACTGTCCTCTTTTCTGCTGTGTTTTAGAAGGGGAGGTGCTGGTGTCAACCTAGGCAGGACTCAGGTCATAAATGCGTGCAGATGGAAGGGTCGTGGCCGGGATGTGAGCAAGCATACACACCAAGGCTGACTTCTGGTCACTTCTGTGCAGGGTGGCAGGGAGGGGCCAAAAGGGCTTCTTCCTTCCCCTCAGTGCTGCCTTGGTCAGGCCTGATGCAGGCAGCTAAGCCTAGCAGGACCACATGCTCTGGACGGCGGCAGCACGTGGGTGACTCCAATGTTGGGGGCAGACTCTTCTCTTTCTGGAATTGTTTTTCACTTGAAGCTTTGATGGTTGTCTTGTTTGCAAACATCACAAATTATCCTTTTCTTTGGGAAGACGAGCAATAAAGCACACACATGCACACGCGTGCAGATGTGCACACACACAGACTTGCATGTGTGCACCTGGGCACACAATGTCAGCCCTCCTCCATGGAAACCCCTGGCCTGGTCACACCTGTGGACAGCTAAGAGGAACACAGAAAGGAAGGCCGCTGATTCTAACTCCTGGGATGGCAGGTGTTGCCCAGAAGCTGGGCAGGAACCCAGTCCTGTAGAGAAGAGTACATGCACCTCTGTGGGACGGGACTCTCGGCTTCGCCATGTGTTCCCTTGTCTTGGGGTTTGTCCCTTATCCAGTGAGGGTCAGATGCTTTCACAGGCCAGGGGCGGTCCCAAGGGGATTCTCAGCAAAGGGCTGATGATGCAGACATCCACTAGATGGCAGTGTAGACTTTCCTGAGCACCTGGTGTGGTTCAGGGCAGGGATTTATTTGAAGCCTGTTGGGAAAGTCTTTGGTTTGATTTGGTTTAGTTGATCCTGATCGCCGTGGGTTAGTTGCACATAACACAAAGACGACATCACCCCCGCCACATCCTGAAGTCTCGCACTGTTAAACCCAGCCTGTCTCAGCCAAGGGTTGGGGTGAGAGGAAAACGGATGTGAAACATAGAGATTTATGAGGGACACAGAGCTGTGGTCAAGAAAGCCAGGGAGGGTGAAGATTTTACAAAGGAAGATTCGATCGAAGCTGTGGGGAAAAGGAAAACGTAGTATTCTACTGCTATGGAACTATAGTTTATGGAAATGTAACAGACTATGAGAAGGCAGGTTCAGCGAGAGTTGCCAAAAGTGGTCACTGAGGTCCACCTTACTCCTGGGTACTACCCATGCATTTCATTTAATTGTGTCATTAAGTCTGCAAGTTAAATATTTAATATTTCTTTAGTCAAGACTGTTAGTGGCATGTGACAAAAAGTCAAATCAGCTTAAGCTATAAAAGTGGGAGGGGAAACTGATTGGTTCACAAAACTGTGAACTCCAGGAATAACTTCAGGTGTGGCTGGATCCAGTTGCTCAGTGTCACCAGGACTCTGTCTCTTGACTGTTTTTTTTTCCCCCCTGTACTGTTTTTATTTGTAAAAAGACGTTCCTTGTGGTGACAAAGATGACCCCAACAGCCTTAGGTTTGTGTTTGACCCGTTTGTCAATCTCCATGGAAGTAGGGATTTCCAGCTATTAAAAGTCACAGGCTTTGTTTGGCTTTAGTCTCATGCCTATCCTTGAACCTAGCAGTGATCCTCTACGGCACCCCTTAATCCATGGGGACTGACAGCAGAGAAGGATGATTGCCCTGAACGTGAGTCCAGGTGTGATTTATCCCACAGGGTGAAAGGATGTTGGGTAAGGGAGGCAAGAGCAGGTCCTTTGGAAGTGAGTCATCTGGCCAAGTGCAGAGCTGAGAAGGGCCAGAGCCAGGGTCAAAGCCAGGTCTGCCCAACTCCAGAGCCCGTGGGCCTGACCTGTGGACCACAGGCAAGGGCCCTAAGGGAGACACGAGGGGGTGCTGTCACCGGCAGGGGTGGACAAAAAGGACAGTGCTTGTTAGGGAAGGTGGTGGTTGGAGTTTCCCTTAAGGGAGAGGGCATGACTGATGAGGCCGCAGGAGCAAGTGCTATCTGGGTCCCTCAGGAAAGGGGTGCGGGGAGCCTGAGTGCTTAGGACAGAGAAGAGCATGAAGGTATTTCCTCGGGGCCTGATGGAAAAGGGCGTGAGTTGGTGACTGCTGTGTGGGGCTGGTGCGTTGCTTCCAAGGTGACTGAAGCAATGCCACCCAAGCAGTGACTGTCAGTGGACATGCCCGGGACTCCCCACCTCCCAGCAAATGCCAAAGTCCTGGAAAGAGGGGTGCAGCAGCACCTCTGTGCCCCGCAGAGGTCTTCCCACCTTCACATCCTGGCATCAGCCACTTCCCCATCCTTGGCATCTTTGGACCCTGCTTCCATCACAATGCTTCCTCCTCTAGGAAGCCTCCCCTGACTGCCTCCCTCTGGGCTCCACCTGCATCCCTGGCTGATCTCTTCTTTCTCTGCACTTTTAAAATGTCCCTACCCTCTAAACTGGGTGTTGACTTCCCTCTATCTTGTGCTGTAGTTGCTCGTTTCTATCTCTCAGAACCTCAAGCACTTTGTAAGCGAGGACAGCTTAAGACGGTGTGTTTTTTTCTTTGAGTCACCTGCAGGCCTCACCAGCATCTCAGATCTCATGCTGGCTGACTGGGTGACTTTGGTGAGAGAGCCAACAGGTGAATGCATGCATGAATGAATGAATGAATGGCAGCTGGCAGAGCATCTCCTGGAGTGTGAGCTATGAGCTGTGTCAGCCCAACTGTTGGCCCTTTCACCATCTCTGGAAGGAAAACTGCGAAGCCTGGTGGACCCAGGGCAGCAGGACTCTCCTCCCCCCAGGGGTGGAGTGTGAGCTGGGGGGCGGGTGAGGAAGCAAGGAGAGAAAGAGAGGAAGTCAGGCAGGTTCACGAGGAGGCACGCAGCGTAGCGCAGGGAAACGTGGCTGGCTCCTGTGCCAGCTCTGGCTGAGTGAGAGAGGTGTGGAAGTAAGAGGAAGCGTTTCTCCCCTGGCACTCCGACAAACATGAAGAGGCAAACATTTCAAAATGCATCCCGTTCTCAAGCCAAGGAAAACTGAAAGGCCCCTGAGAATCTTCTTGACTGGGGGCTTATTCTCCACCTTAAATTTCGCCAGCTGGAATCGTTTTGAAGTGCAGAAATTGCCTTTAAGTGGGGAATGTGCATTGCATTACAGGGAGGGAACAAAAGCCTTTCTCGTTCTGTCCCGCTGTCCCTCGAGTTTCCACTCAGGCTTGGCCCAGGCCCTATTTCTTCTCCCTACCAAGCAGGTGACCCTGAGTGCCCTACCCACCCGGGCCAGTGCGTCTCCTGCCAGCCCGGGCTGCTCGCCACAGCCTCCCAGGGAGCACCTTCTCGTGCTCATTGGCCCATGGCGGAGACAGGAGTTTCAGCAGAAATTTTCTAAAGGCTTGGAACTCTCCTCTCTGCAGGAGACCTCAGAAGTCACAGGTCCACTCCCCACTCCCAACCCTTCTCTGTATACACAGAGCAGAAAAATGCAGGCTGCTGCAGTCACAAAATGATTAGCTGAGGAAGGACCCAGGGCTCCCAACACCCACAGCAATCCTGGAAGAACAGCCCCTAATGGATGGAGCGGAGGTGTTCATTGGAGTCAACAGAGGCTCACAGGCAGGCATTCCCAGTAGAGGCACATGTGTCTACATGTGGAGGCGGTCAAGTGCAGGCCCACGGGCTCAGGGGACCGCAGCCGCCACGGACTATTTGGTGTTAGAGATGTGAAGTGATTCACTTAGTAAATATTACTGAACACATAGTGTGCACCAGGCACCATGTTAGTGCTATTGATTCAGAGACAAAAGACGCCATCACGGAGCTTGCAGTATAGCTGGGAGACAGACAGGTAGCAAGCAAGCATGAGGACACAGGCTGTCAGAGAGCCAGCACCCAGCAAGGGACAGGTGGGAGCCAGGACGGTGGGGTGAGGGATGAGGCTTGCGGTGGGGTGGGGAGGGGACAGGGCAGGACAGGGGCACGTCCATGCTCAGGAGCCAGGAACTTCATGGCCCTAGTGTGGAGTTTAGAGTTTATCTTGAGGCTTGGCTGGTGCCTGGGGGAGAAGGGTCACCATTTGATGTTGAGGCTGGTAAATGTGATCAGATTTGCAATTTGGGAAGGTCACTCCAGCAGCAGGTGGAAGAATGGAAGAAAGGTAAGATTGAGGGCAAGGTGCCTGCCCTGCTACCTGGTGATGGCATGGACCGTGGGGGTGGGTTTAAAAGATGTTAAGGATGTGGAACCCACAGAGCTTGGGGACTGTGGGGATTTTGGGGAGAGGGACAGTCCAGATGCCCCTGTGATGGGCAGGTGAGTGGGTAACAGTGAGGCTGAGAATGTAGTTTCTCATCCGAGACCACATCCTTTTGAGAGTAAAGGGGATGCTGTTAAGAGTTATGCCAGGATAATGGGTGTCATTGGGCACACCATTAACTCTAATAATGGTGCCTTCACTGAGAAGGGGACACAGAAGCACTGAGTTTACAGGGATGGCAGCCACTGGCACCGACTTCTACACAGAGACCCACAGTGTTTGAGGAGACTGTAGCATCGAGGGGTAGCCAAGAGGTGGGTCTGCCATCTGACTAGAGAAGGCAGAGCTGGGCGCTGGGTCTGTGTCCTCAGCTTTCTGGCAGCGGTGGACTCTGAGAGGAGGGCAGGCTCCCCTGTGGGAGGCTCTGCTGTGCTCGACCACAGCCAGCCAGAGAGGTGGGGTTAGGCCACAGGAAATGCACGCACTACCTTACCCCTGGTTAGCTGCTGGTTACCTGTGTGAGGGACCAGGGAGTGAATGAGGAGTGGATCCCGTGGAGTGGGCGACTCACACCACCACTTTGCCAGGGGAGAAGAGATGCCTGAGAATATTTAAATGCTGACACGGGCTGGGTACAAGCTCATGTCTCTAATCCCAGCACTTTGGGAGCCCAAGACAGGAGGATTGCTTGAGATCAGGAGTTAGAGACCCCATCTCTACAGAAAATGAAAAAGTTAGCCAGGCCTCACGGTGGCTGTTGCCTGTAATCATAGCACTTTGGGAGGCTGAGGTGGGCGGATCACTTGAAGTCATGAGTTCAAGACCAGCCTGGCCAACATGGTGAAACCCTTTTTCTACTAAAAATACAAAAATTAGTTGGGCATGCTGGCATATGCCTGTAATCCCAGCAGGCTGAGGCAGGAGAATCGCTTGAACCCAGGAGGCAGAGGCTGCAGTGAGCTGAGATCACACCACTGTACTCCAGCCCGAGACTCTCCTCAGACTTGACTCCAGCAAGACTCTGCCTCAAAAAAAAAAAAAAAAAAAAAAGTGTAGCCAGGCCTGGCAGTTCCCACCTGTAGTCCTAGCTTCCGGGAAGGCTAAGGTGGGAAAATCGCTTGAACCCAAGAGTTTAAGGCTGCAGCAAGCTAAGGAGCTATGATTGTGCCACTGTACTCCTGCCTGGGCAACAGAGCAAGACCCCAACTCTAAATAAATAAGTAAATTTTGGGAGGAAGGAATCAATAAAAGGGCAGTGTCAAAATACAGCAGAAGGAGGGGTTGGGAGTCAATTGGAAATGCTCGTTTCAGGGAGATAAGAGTGTGGATGGTGGGGATAAAAGAGGAGATTTCAGTGTCCAGCTGCTCTGGAACTGACAGGACCTGGCCACTGACTAGAAGTCAGGGGTAGGAAGGGTGGGAGATGCTTCTGAGGAAGAGGAGGAGGAAGGGGATAGTGGGCAGGAGGGGCAAAGGTGTGGCCGCAGGGGCTGGAGGGGGCTGCCCTCTGCTGGCCTGTGAGCTGGAGCTCAGCCAGCTGAGCCCCTACTGCAGGGGGAAGAGGCAACATCATGAAATTGCAGCGTGGATGGACTTTGGGGACAGAGCATGGGGAATGCTGATGTCACGGGCGTTGCAGAAGAGGTGAAGGTGCGCAGGGGAGGAAGGTGCCGGGAAAGGCAGGAATGGGAAGTAGGAGTCGCCAGGCTCCTCCGCTGGGAGAGGCTGCCATGGGGCAGGGCTGGGGAGGAGCCACTGCGTCTAGATCCTTCCAGGATCGTGGGCTGGGAGCAGAAGGTAAAGTCAGGACAGGGTCGGGGCCACCTCGGGAGATCACCAGTGCATCAAGTGAGGGTTTAGGGAAGAATTGATGAGATGTCACCGTATCTGGTGCTCAGTACCTACCCAGAGCTTCATGAATGGGATCAGTTGCCACTACAATAAGAAGAGTCGGGTTTGTAGTCTGAAGGGCAGAAGACACAGAAGCGTCGGGCCTTCTGAGAATAGGAGGCTTGTGTATGTTTGAGGCCCAGAGGCAGAGAGGACGGGGAGCCACTGAGGTTGTAAATGAAGGGCTCAGGTGCTAACAGGTGGGGCAGGTGTGGGAAGGCAGGTGAGGACAGCGCCCAGCACCTGGTCAAGGACACATCAAGCCATTTTATCCTTTGTCCCTGGCTCATTCAGTGCAAGTAGTCAAAGTGCTAAAATCACTCAGCTGTGTCCCACTCTAGCCCAGGTCCCCAGCATGTCCTCCGGGGCTCCTCTGGCTACAAGAGGACTGAGTGAAAGGGGAGTGATGACCGTCAGCATGTCTAACCTTTGCAGCTAGATGTTGAGGTGGCAAAGACACTTCCTATGCAGGACTCCACAGGACCAATCCTCCTAGCAACATGTGGGGAGGGACAGAGCGGGGATTATCCCAGTGATGACAGACGAGGCACTGCTAAGGTCTCGCTTGCCAAAACTGGGAAGTGGGAGAACCAGCCTTGGATGGCAGGTTCCCCTGCTTGCAGTCAACTACCCTTTCACCTGTGTAATTTTGCCTCCGGAACCCCCTGACTTCTGAAAACAGGCCTGTCATGTTGATAGTGGGCAGGAGGTGTCATTGACTCATTCATGTATTCGCTGGAGCAGGTCCGGAGGGACCTCCACTGTCTGCCCCTCTGCCAGATACTGTTCCAGGGTGAGGGATACATGCAGATCGTGTCCCTGCCCTGCCCGTGATGGGCGTCTTGCTGTAGTAAGAATGTTCATCGTTGTCGTTACTTGTCTGTTAAACACTTGATGGCTGAGGGGAAACCATAAAAGAACGGACCAGGTGCTCTGTTGACTGTCTGACTCAGGGCAGCTTCAGTAGCAGGATTCCCAGTCTTGATCTTCACTCCCAGGGCTTGTTATCCTCATGGCCTTCTGTCATTCCAGAACTTTCGGTTATACCTGAGCCTGCCTCCAGCAGCTTTTAATCAAACGGTCCCATCTCCTCCCCTACCCTGTCTCCGCCAGCAGCACTGGCAGACAGGGTGCGCGTCCACTGAAAGCTCTCAGTCAAGTGCTGGGGAAATAGGTTCCAGATGTTTCTGAGATCAAATACTGTTTCTTTGAAAAAACTGTGTGGGCTGATCTACCAAGCGGGCCCCTGGGACCTGAAAGGAGCACTCAATGGGTTTTCATCCTGGGTTTTTCTGTTTTTTGTTTTAAAGGCATTTAGCTAGCGTCTGTGTAGGGCTCTTCATACGTTTGGGATGTGTTCACAGCAGTATGTTGGGAGTGTCAGCAAAGGATTCTTGGATTTTAAAATAGCTGCCCGGCCTTTGTCGGAGCCATTTAGAAGGGAGAGCATTTTGAATGCTACAAGGACTTGTTGCCTGCTCTCATTGGGGAAAGAAGGTGGCGGCCTAAAGGGGAGTTTTGAGAAAGGTTTTGCAGATTTTTAGAAGAGGAGTATCATTTGTTGTTTGTTAAAACTTGCAGGCTTGTGGATGAGGGGTGGAGAGAAGGAGGTGAGTGGAGTTCCCAGCTCTGTGAAGGGAGCTGCTTCTGGGAGGAGGTGCCCACTGCAGTCCAAAAGCGGCCCCCCTGCTCTGACAAGAGGTGGGAACTGCCCGAGGATGGGGCTGCAGCAGCTGCTGGGGACCGGACTGGCAGGGGCAGTTGTCATAGGATCCAACTTTGAGAGCATCTCTCCTTCTCCCAGGACCCCACGCACCCCTGACATGTTGGTCTCCTGCTCATAGAGTCCACTAGACCCCAATCATGGCCACGTGGGTGTCATGGCAGGCAGAGCAGGTGTTATTGTCTCTGTTTTATAGATGAGGAAACAACAGATCAGGGACCATACTTTATTTATTTTGTTGAGATTGAGTCTCACTCTGTTGCCAGGCTGGAGTGCAGGGGCACGATCTCAGCTCACTGCAACCTCTGCCTCCCGGGTTCAAGTGATTCTCCTGCCTCAGCCTCCCAAGTAGCTGGGAATAAAGGCACACGCCACCATGCCCAGCTAATTTTGTATTTTTAGTAGAGACAGGGTTTCACCATGTTGGCCAGGATGGTCTTGATCTCTTGACATCATGATCTGCCCGCCTCAGCCTCCCAAAGTGCTGGGATTACAGGTGTCTGCCACTGTGCCTGGCCAATTTATTTATTTTTAATAGACTTTGTTTTTTAGAGCAGTGTTAGGCTCACAGTAAAATTGAGCAGAAGGTACAGAGAGTTTCCATGTACCCTGCCCCCACACAGGCACAGCCTCCCCAACCCTCAGCAACCCCCACCAGAGTGGTACATTTGTTCTACTCAACAAACCTACGCTGACACATCACTATCACCCCAGTCCATAGCTCACATGAGGGCTAACTCTTGGGGTTGCACATTCTGTGGGTTTCTACAAATGCGTGATGGCATAAATCTACCATCATAGTATCATGTAGAGTCGTTTCATTGTCCTGAAAATCCTCTGTGCTCCACCTGTTCATGCCTCCCTCCTCCCTCCCTCCAACCCCTGGCAACTGTAGTTTCTCTAGAATGTCATATAGTTGGAATCATACAATGTGTAGTCTTTCCAAATTAATAGAGCGCCTAGACTACCACCCAGGCCTCCTGACTTCCATTTCAGCACCTTCTTCGATAGACAAGGGTTCTGTAACCCTGTCCATCTTTATGAAACCACTGGGCAGTTGCCCTGGGGTAAGCTTCCCTTCTGAGAATTGCTCTTCCTTCGCTGGGTGTTTATAGCAAGACTTCCAAGTGGATGGAGAACTGGCTACCTCTGCCCCTGGCATTAGCTTCAGGGTTCTCACCATTCATTTTCTTGTCTGTCTCTCCAATGAGAACATAAACTCCTTGAGGGCAGAGACCTTCGTGTGCTTGGAAAACCAGCAAGAAAACAGGCAGATCCCATGTAGGGAAATGCGTGCTGTGATACGAAGTGAGTGCAGGATGCCGAGGGCTTGGTCTCTTGCTAATAATGGGGTAAGCTGTACAATTTTCAAAGCACTTTCCCTATCAGGACCGTCTTTTCTATGACAGCAGGTCTGTGCTGTCATTTCACGCTTTTCATCTCCGATCTGTCCTGAGAGGTGGGTCAGGCAGGTGTTGATCTCTGACCGTGATGAGGAATCCGAGGCCCCTAGAGGTAAAGCGACTCTCCGAAGATCAGCAGGAGAGTGCAACTGGGCTGGCTCTGAACCTGGCGCCCTTTGGCGTGCTGCCGCAGTACCTGGTTTGAGTCTCATCGCACCCTGGTGAACATAAGTTTGCTCTAAAGTACAAATGTATTATTACATGGAGTGATGAGACCAGAGCCTGGATCCCCCAGCTCCAGCCCTTCCCCACCCACTCCAGCCCTCTGGTCCTCAATGTTTACCACATGGCAACATTGACTGGCCATTCTCCTCGTGGCCAGGATCTGTGCTAAGCACTTTGTGAACAGTATCACCCTTAAGCCTTGCAGCCACCCAGCACAGAAGACATGAGTGCCCTCATTTCACAGATGAGGAAACTGAGGCACAGAAAGATTCCCTCTGCTCATGAGCAGCAGAGTCAGGATTTGAACCCAGGTCTGTGCAGCCTCCAAAGCTCCTGCCCATAACCACTCCACAGTACTGCTTCTGGGTGGGTAGAATGCAACCTGCAGTGTGCCCCAAATGTGTTTCCAGGGACTGTTCCAGGCCCAGGGAAGAAGCCAGCCACCTAAGCCAGTACAGGAAGGAATGGGTTGTGGGACTCCTCTGGTTCCGTCATCTCCCTTTACAAATGGGCTAATGATGGCCCAGCAATATCAAGTGACTTAGCTGCGGGAGTGATGTGGGGGTGCAGTGGTGTGCACAAATCAGGACCCTTGTTTCCTTACTGCGGGTTGGGTCCACACTGCTAACCTGAGGTTGAGTCAGAAGAAGCCATTACACGTTTGGACTCCCAGGCATTGGCAGTGTGGAGGGCTTGTGCCATGGTCCAGGTACAGAGCCACAGAGAGTGGAATAGGAAGGAGGACCCCGGACCCACGTCTTAGGTATGGCTCCCTAGGCCCCCTGCCAGTGGGTAGGCGGAGATCGCCCTCTATCTCCTGGGGCTGCAATGGGAAGAGCCGACACCAGGGGGAGACAGGGTACCATCATCCCGCCCCAGGAATCTGCCAGCTGGCTGAGTGGCTGGGGCCACCCATGCAAGAAGGCGTTGCAGAGGGCAGGGCATTCAGGAGCAAAATAATAGAGGATCCCTGATTTGGGTTGAGTGGGCTCACCTCTCTCTGCAATGCCTGTCCTGTCTCTCCATGCCAGTTGGTTGTGGAAATACCCTTCTGCCATTAATATGCAAATATCCCTGGGATGCAATGCTTTAAACCTCTGCCGACTGGAAGTGCCTTCCAGGGTCAAGCCCCTAATTTGCTGGGTGGGATGGTCATGTGCAAGAAAAGGAGGCCGGGTGCTGAGAGTGCCGCTCACACCTCCCACTGGATTGAAAAGATTTTAAAAACTGCACTAACAGTCAGTTCCCTACATATCTGCAATTTCCCCTCCCCTCAGACTTCCTGAGGCCCAGTCCCTAGGAGGAATGTGAACTCTTGTCTCTCAGAGCTGCCTTTCTTGGTCTACGGAACACTTGGAGCCTGAGGAGCGAGTCTGAAAAGCACCAGGGGCTCTGGCTTTGCACAGACCTGAGTTTAAATCCTAGCGCTGTTGCTTGCAGCTGTGACCTTGGGCAAGTTACTTCCTCACGCTGAGATTCCTTTTTCTCACCTCGAAATGGGTGGAATATCCATTTCAGGGCTGACAGCCAGTGGTCAGTCCTCTGTCCTCATCTTTCTTGAGCCATCAGCAGCGTTTCACCGAGCAGCTCACTGCCTCCTCCTAGACAGCTTCTTTTTCACTTGGCCTCGGTGACCCACACGCTCTGGACTGACTTTCACTCTTTCTGGCTCTTATTTCTGTCTCCTTTTCTCCTTTCTTGTTCCCAACTTCTCCTGGATGGTCTCATTCAGTGTCATGACTTTATTATTTATTTATTTATTTTTATTTATTCTGAGATGGAGTCTTGCTCTGTCGCCCAGGCTGGACTGCAGTGGTGCGATCTCAGCTCACAGCAACCTCCGCCTCCCGGGTTCAAGTGATTCTCCTGCCTCAGCTTTCTGAGTACCTGGGACTACAGGTGCATGCCATCACACCCAGCTAAGTTTTGTATTTTTAGTAGAGATAGGGTTTCACTGTGTTGGTCAGGCTGGTCTCAAATTCCTGACCTCGTGATCTGCCCGCCTCGGCCTCCAAAGTGCTGGGATTATAGGCATGAGCCACCACGCCCAGCCATCATGACTTTAAATTTCATCCACATAACAAAGTTTTCCTGCCCACATGCATCTGGGGTATCTGATCGCCTTAAATGAAACATGTCCAACCTCGTCTACCCAGTCATAACTCCCACTCCAGCCTGCCCCACACCCGCTCCATCTTCAGTTTTGCCCCATCTTGGTCAAGAGTAACTCCAGCCTTCCAGCTGTGCTGGCTGGACATGCTGGAGTCACCAGTAACTCTTTTTTTTTTTCTTTTCTTATGAGACAGGGTCCCACTCTGTCACCTATGCTGGAGTGCAGTGGCACAGTCTTGGCTCGCTGCATCTCTTCTTTCTCTGTCATGATTCAACCAATGCACCAGGAAAACAGATCCAGAGCTGACCACCTCTCTCATCCACCACCAGCACCCTGGCCAGGGGCACCATCCTCCCGACCTGGGTCACTGCAACAGTTCCCTAACGCACCTCCCTGCCACCACCTCTGCCTGCCTCAAATGCCCAGCATGCTCACAGTCAGGCAGTCAGAGTGAGCCTTTAAATCTGCAGGTCAGGTCAGTTCAGCCTCTGCTCAGAAGCCTTCAGTTCCTCCCCATTTCCTCAGAGTAAGAGCCGAAGTGCTGACAGTGGCTTCCCAGACCTGGTGTGAGCCTGCCCCACACCACTTCCCTTCTCTGACCTCAACTACTGACTGCTCGTCACCTCCCTTGCTTACCTGGCTTCCTCCCTTTCTCTCTCTCTCTCTCTCTCTCTCTCTCTCTGTCTCTTTCTCTCTTTCTTCGATACCTCTCACTTTTCCTCCCTCCCACCTTGCCTCCCTCCCTCCTTCCTTCCCTCCCTCCCACCTTGCCTCCCTCCCTCACTTCCTTCCCTCCCTCCCACCTTCCCTCCCTCCCTCCTTCTCTCCTTCCCACCTTGCCTCCCTCCTTCCTTCCCTCCCTCCCACCTTGCCTCCCTCCCTCCTTCCTTCCCTCCCTCCCACCTTGCCTCCCTCCCTCACTTCCTTCCCTCCCTCCCACCTTCCCTCCCTCCTTC
>CAUYQU010026116.1:0-11395 GCA_963574635.1 Cheracebus regulus
GGCTGGCTTGTTTAAATTCATTCTAGCCTGGGCGGGTGCGGTGGCTCACACGCGTAATCAATCCCAGCAGTTTGGGAGATGGGAGGATCACGAGGTCAGGAGATCGAGACCATTCTGGCCAACGTGGTGAAACTCTGTCTCTACTAAAAAATACAAAAATTAGCTGGGTGTGGTGGCATGCCTGTAGTCCCAGCTATTCAGGAGGCTGAGGCAGGAGAATTGCTTGAATCTGGGAGGCAGAGGTTGCAGTGAGCTGAGATCGTACCACTGCACTCCAGCCTTGCACCTGGCAACAGAGCAAGACTCTGTTTCAAAAAAAAAAAAAAAAAAAAGTCGGGCATGGTGGTGCATGCTTGTAGTCTCAGCTACTTGGGAGGCTGAGGCAGGAGAATCGCTTGAACCAGGGAGGCGGAGGTTGCAGTGAGCCAAGATTGCATCACTGCACTCCAGCCTGGGTGACAGCGAGACTCCATCTAAAAAAAAAAAAAGTAGCTACTTCTACAAAAATAATGTCAAACTGTACAAAGTTCTGAAAATAAGGAAAAGGTAATTAGCAGGGCATGATGGCAGGTGCCTGTAATCCCAGCTACTTGTGAGGCTGAGGCAAGAGAATGGCTTGAACCCAGGAGGCAGGTTGCAATGAGCCGAGATCACGCCACTGCACTCCAGCCTAGGTAACTGAGTAAGACTCTGTCTCAAATAAAAAAGAAAATAAATAAGGAAAAGGTGAATGGGTAATCCCTTACATCCATGAAGAACACTGTGGTTTTCAGTATCTTTTCACTCCTTTGTAATCATTGTCTTGTTTGATCCTTCAGAAAATAACTTAATAACTCAGTCAATGTTTTCAGATTGGGTGTCTCCAGAACAAAACAACACTGTCCGTGGGCCTTGAGAAATGTTAATCAGGGAAATGATGCAAGAGGAAAGGCCCAGGGCTTTGCCTTCCCTTCTTCTAATCTCCTAGAAGCAGCCTGTCCCTTTCCCTGTCCTGGGTGTCTATGTGTGTGTATAGAGGGCGGAGGTGGAAGGGCAGCCAGGGTTGGAGGTAAGTCAGGGGTGGAAGGGATGAAGGGATGAATGTGACTAGTAGCTGTTTCTTTGGTTTCCATGGTAAAGATGCGTAGCACAGAAGGAATGTGCTACCTTCCTTTATAAAAGAACATTTAGTTTTTCTAAAGCTTATGAAAAAAATCATCCTACACTCTTTCAATTAAACCCAAACTATCTACTTTTCCTAGAGTGGTCTGAACTGAAAGTCAATATTCATCCAGAGAGTGTGGCCAAAAAAACCTGGAAAAGAGGTATCTCCTTTTCCCCTTCCCCCACCAGTATACCACCTGGCACACAGTAGGTGCTCAACAAATATTTTAAGTTACTGTAGTGGCTGCTGTGTGAATTAACTGTCCTCTGTTGACAACGCAGTAAACAATGCAATGATTCCCATAAGTCTCTAAGAAGGTCAGCCCAGTTTCTCTCCTAAGCTAGCTTTAGGTCAAGACTTACTTATCAAATAATTGATTAGTTCAGAGATCACACAAGGGGACATATTTTGCTTTGGCCTGCAAGATTTCAAAACACATTTTGAATTAACATTTAAAGCTTGAGAGATTTCATATGCATTTACAGCTGGCTTGCTGTAAATAGTACCAATAGTACCTATCTGGCCCTTTTGGGAACTTGGCTTGGTGCCTGGGTTATAACTGTGTTAGACTAAATCAAAATTCAGAAAAGTTCTATTTCAGTTAGCTATTTCAGGAGTTAATTTAATGCTGTATAAAACAGACACACATATACACCCACCCAACAAAAAATAGAAGATTCAGAATGTGTAAATACAAAAACCAAACCCTCCAGCCCTCAAATTTCTCACTGCTTCTGACTGTGTAGAGCCCCCACAGTTGATCTGTAATGACCCTGTTCTCAAACCTTCCTCTTCTTGGGCTCCTGCCAACTGGAGGCATGAAGAGGAGAGACCACCCAGCCCTTTCTAATGTTTGACAAAGCCCCGTATCCCAACTGAGAAGGAAATCTTGATACAAGCTGGAAGGTGGGAATTAAAACCCCACTGATATAAAAAGCTACTGGCACAGCAGCTTGTCATTTAGAAGACACTATTTCAGATTTTACAGAAATTAATCACATTAAATAAGAATAACATACAAGTGATTTTCATTTATTATTTTAAAAATATGTTACGACACCGAGAGTCCCCCACTTAAAAATTACTCCTATGAAAGGCAGCTGGATTTTGATGAATGTCCCTTCCCAAATTGATGCCACCTACATCCTGGACCCTCCTGCTGGTCCAGTATGATCCCTGGAAGCTGCAAAGCCCCCACCCCGTTCTCTTGCTGCTCAAGTGACACTTCTAGCCATGCATGGCTCCTCTACACTCCTTCCCCACTTCTTGGTTTCATGTTTTTTTTTTTTTAACCTCTCCCCCGGCCCACCACAAATACACCTCAAGATATTTTGGTATATACATTATATAAGAATAGAAATAAACATTTATCGGGCACCTACTATTTACCCATCGCAAGTCTACCTATTAGAGAGAGGTCAACCCATTCAGTAACCAGCGCAATCATCTGAGGCTTGCAGGATGGTGGCTGAAGATGGTCCATTTAGCGGCCAGACTGCTGAGTGGGATTTATCAAGGCTTACTGACCACATCTGACGTCGCCTCCCTTCTGTCTAGAAGGCTCCTTCCAACTCTAAGAGTCTATGATTACTGCTCTCGGTTGTTTTTTTCCCCAGCTTTATTGGGGTGTAATTGACAAATAGAACTGCTGCCATTTTTTAGAATGCAAAATTTACAGGTGCCCATGTTGCTGGGAAAGAAACTTTTCTTTTTGACACACCCTCATATTCCCCATTAAAAGAGGACAGCTCAGATTAATTCTGGGTAAAACCACACCTCCTCAACACAGTCCCCTCATCTTACTCCACCAACCCGAAGGGCACCCCCACCCCTCATTACTGAACTTGAGATGCCACCCAGTACTGACAGGGAGCAGAATCGAACTAGAGGGCAAAATCCCGCCAGTGTAGAAATGCAATTTCCTCCAGTTGGCCTCGATAATTGCAGTTTCCTCTATGATCCGTCATTAAAGCCCACCCCAAGGAAGTTCCATAGACAAAACCCCAGCGAGCAGACCTGGCAGACCTGGAGTCAGCTCGATCTGCTCCGAGATCCTACAGAAGAAAAGGCGGGTCTGGAAGCGCTCCTGAGAAAGAAAGGGGGTTTCCTGTCCCTGGTCCTGGATCTTGATAGGGACCCACTTGGGAAGCTCGGGGGTCTCTCGCGGGCGTGTCTGCTCCTGGAATCCCACACAGAACCTGGCTCTCCTGCTTCCCACCGTGCCCTCCTCTTCCTCCTCCTTCTCCTCCCGACGACCGGGTCGCCACCTCCCGGGGAGGCGCGGGCCCACGCGCGTGCAGCGCGGTGGAGGGGAGGGAAGCCGGCGCCTGGAAGCCTACCGTCTTCTGCTTCTTGATCCCCGACATGCTGGCTGGCTGCGGGGAGTATGGGTCCCGGGAGCAAAGACCGAAGGACGCAGGGACTGCGGCGGCGGAGCCGGACTCCGGGAAGGAGGTATAAAAAGGCTCTGCAGACACGTCGCACTTCCCTTGACCAGCCCCCTTCTCCTACTCCTCCTCCCGCCACGCTCCTCTCCGCCCCGTCGGCTCCGCAAGCAGCGCCCAGCCCCGGGGATCCGGCCGCCGCCGCCTGGGCGGGGTCCCCAGCCCGGCCCCTACTCGCGGGCGCGCGCTCCGCCAGCCCCGGTCCCCGGAGAGACCTTGCAGCGGAGCCGTAGACCCGTGCGCCGGCCCCAGGTCAAGTCCACCCCGCCCGCTCCACCCCCAGAGGGTCCCAGAGCGTCCCCCACTCCCTCACCAGCCTCCCGCGCCAATTCAAGGAAGTCTTCCTGCATGTAGGGCCTAAGAGACTCATTTGGTTAAGGGCACGGATGCTTGAAGCTGCCAGGTCTGTTGGCAGGGTCCTCAGAGGCAGTAGTAAAAACGAAGGTTCACATTCGTGGATCCTTAGAGCGCACTCCGCTGAGCTCTGCCTTAATCCTCATGCGCCCCCTCTATTCTGCCCTGAACCCAGGTAGCAAGTCCTACTATCTCACCATTTTACAAACGAGGCAATTGAGGCTTTCAGACTTTGCCAAGATTATGTGCCAAATGAGGGGATTCAAACCCGGGCTGTCAGCCTCCATCAGCAGTGCGGGCTTTCTTCACCAGCATCGTGATAATGCCCAAGGCTCACAGCTTGTCTGTTCACTACGCATTGTGCTGAAGGTGTTACATGCACTTCCTCCATTCTCATCACAGCAGTATCTTCAGATTACAGGTCTGGGCCTGCGGATTACAGATTACAGGCACAGCCCCTCCTCACATCAAGCAAGTGACGATGGCCAATGGAAGCCCAGTGACTTGTTTCAGTCCATCCCCAAAGTAGCACTTCTGTCCCACCAGAATGGGCCCTGAGAAAGAGGTAAAGGAGGCACACGCTGAGCAGGCTTAGGCCTAGGGCTCCAAGATTTTACCAGAAGTGAGTAGGAGGCAACCCTCTGAAAGAAAAATGTAAAGGCCAAGTAGAAGTGAGGGAGAGAAGCTCTAGTGACAAGCACTTTGGGGGCAGCCACTGGGTCTCACACCCCTTGTACCTTAATGGACTCCTTGTACAATGCCACAAACAGATGGATATGACCATACCCTTGAAAGAACTAAGGTGACACACAAGGGCCACACTTCTCGTTCCCACTCTAGTGTTCTGCTGTGAAAGGGTTGGAGTACTAGCTTAAGTACTAAGCTAGTACTTCTTTCATACCTAATTCTATTTCTGGAAGACAGCCAGCTTTCCAGACAGATACTTGATCTGAGTATTCATTGACTGCCCTTCGCCATGGGAAGGTGGGAAAGAGAAATAAATTAGAAGTCAGAAACTTAAAAGGCAGCCTGCATGGCTGTACAGTCTCAAGTTGTTAGCTGATTTATTTTCTTACTCATTTCGAGTAAACTGCCACCACTCCCTTCCAGTGTAAGCAGCTAGGGGCAAATACTGGGTTTGAGTTACTGTTCTGCAAACTAGCACATTTTAAATGTACATGAAGTGTAAACAGCAACATCCTATTCGTATTTCATTGGAGAAATTCTTCTATATTAGTTTCCACCATATCTTAGACTCTGTTAGATTTTGCCCTAAGAGAAGGTAAAGTAAGTGTGAATTAAAAAATAGCAATGTGCAGCTGGGTGCAGTGGCTCATGCCTGTAATCCCAGCACTTTGGGAGGCCAAAGTGGATGATCATCTGAGGTCAGGAGTTCGAGACCAGCCTGACCAATATGATGAAACCCTATCTCTACTAAAAATATAAAATTATCCAGGGGTGGTGACATATGCCTGTAATCCCAGCTACTCAGAAGGCTGGGGCAGGAGAATTGCTTGAACCCAGGAGGCGGAGGTTGCAGTAAGCCAAGATCACGCCATTGCATTCCAGCCTGGGCAACAAGAGTGAAACTCCATCTAAAAAAAAAAAAGAAAGAAAGAAAAATAGCAATTTGCATGATTGTTATGTTTTTTAATATTGCATCTAAAAACAAAAAGCTGTGTTCTTGAAACAGAAGCAGGTTAAGGACAAATACCTAAGGACTACTTCCTGGGAAAGAAATATATGATTGTTTAGACCTGGAAGAGGTTTTGAGATCATTTGTCCAATTTCCCCATTCCTTTATTTTACATAGGAGCAATGTAAAACTGGTGCTCAGGGCATCCGACCATAGTCACTAGTTAGGAGCAGAGCACAGACTTTTACCCAGGTCAGCCTGACTTCCCAAGTGCTCTGACCCCAAAGGTCCTGTGCACTGAGTCACTCAGCTTCCAGGTCAACTATTTCAATACCCCATGATAACTGTAAATGGGACTGCTTACCTTGTTTTAAGATTTCATTCATTCTCAAAAATTACTTGGAACAGATATTCTTTTACTGTGAAAATGGAGGTCTCAGCTCTTTTGGACTCAAGCTAGGACTCCAAAAGTTCATGACCCTTTGATGTCACATATCACCAGTTTAGTGGTGATTCCGTATGGCAGTTTACTAAAAAGCAAAATGCTCTTTTTAATTTTCTCAGGGTCTTTCATTTTAAAGGCAATATTTAGATATTAAGATAAAGGCCAGGCGTGGTGGCTCACGCCTGTAATCCCAGCACTTTGGACAGCTGAGGCAGATGAATCACCTGAGGTCAGGAGTTCCAGACCAGCCTGACCAACATGGTGAAACCCTCTCTCTACTAAAAATACAAAAATTAGCTGGGCATGGTGGTGCATGCTTATAATTCCAGCTACTCAGGAGGCTGAGGCAGGAGAACTGCTTGGAAGGCGGAGGTTGCAGTGAGCCAAGATTGTGCCATTACACTCTAGCCCAGGTCACAGAGCGAGAGTCCATCTCAATAAATAAATAAATAAGTAAAGGCAATACATTGATTTCTTTTTCATCTCACTACCCTCTTGTTCTTAGGAGAGGATATTCCTTCTGAAAAGATATGTGCAATGAGAAGCTTAATTTTTAGAGCCTATGATTCTGACATAAAGGAACTGAGAGAAGACTCATTCAGGGGACAGAGGAAGGGTTGAGGTCTTCCCCTTAATATGGACATGCAATCCGTAACTTCTTCAGTAGTGTTCACTCTAAGACTTTGGTACCAATTGATCATCCCTGGTACTACTCATAACATTTACATGAAGGTTGTCCCCTGTACCATCCCCTCCACCACCATCTCATTTTCATTTTTTCCTTTCAGGAACTATCTGCGCTTGCCTAACCTAACAAAATGGTGATGGCTAATTGATCCTTATGTTGTTTAGAAAAGATAGAGTCAATTAACTCCTCCAAATAAACAGGAGAAGCATATACAAAGAATGCCCATGTTGGTGAGATGTTTATGCCACAGTTTCTCCAAAGCATTTTGTGGGAGTCCATCATATTAGGAGCTCTAGCTTGGAGGCAACACCACTGGGTGGTCATTACAAAGGAATGGGACTATATTGCCCCCTTGTGGTTGTAATGCATAAATGCTGAACAAGACCTGAAACCCCCCTATACAAAAATAAGTGCAGCATTCCATTGGGTGAAGAGCACTCAGTAAAAGCCCTCGAGGATCTGAACACTTTCCCCAGGCACAGGTACTACTTAGATGAGCAAGACACCGTCCCTGACTTCAAAAAAATCACAGTCCATTGAAAGAGAAAGATACCCACCTCCCTTCCTGCCCCCCACCAGTTCCCTAACACTTCAATACATAATTGGAACAGGTAAAGATGCTAATGTGCATGCCTTAGACATTTTATTTTTACATAACACACTTTACTGATCTTTTGATACGGGACTAAAGGCTTCTATTGTGACATGAGTCTACTGACAGGAACTTCATAAACTAGTTTCATTAGGCATTTTCAACAATTTCCAGGTTGGAATTTTATGAAGTGGAGTTAAAAATTAAGGGCACTTAAAAAAATCTGAGAGGAGATTCCTTCAAGATTACTACATACTCCTCTCCAACCTTGTCTGTAGTTTTGCCTATGGCTCATTCGAAAGTACAATTTCTAGCATCTTATCTTTCCAAAGCATCCATTTTCATAGAAAACACAACTCTTTTCACTCATTTGCTATTCACTTAAGTGACATCTAGTTAAATTACCTAATTAATCTAACAAGTACAACTGGCAGAAATAGGTTTGAGAACAAACAATGGATCCCAGCAAATACACAGCTTAGGTGAAGAAGTGTCTGGGCATTTCAGTGCCTCCTCCTGTTGAAGAACACTGAGTTCACTGTGGGCAATGGCCATTATTTTCTCTAGAAGGAACCAAGAGTATGAATCAAACTGGTCGGTAAGTTAAAGGAGATTGTGAGTGCACAAAGGAGGGACATCTAGTTCAACTTTGGGAGGAGAATGGAGACCGATGTCAGATTTTCTTCGGGAAAGGTCATACATCAACTGAGACTTTAAAAAATGGTAGGAGCCAGGACTGGTTGCTCAGGCCTATAATCCCAGCACTTTGGGAGGCCAAGGTGAGTGAATCATTTGAGGTCAGGAGGTCAAGACCAGCCTAGTCAACATGGTGAAACCCTGTCTCTACTAAAAATACAAAAAAAATAGCCAGATGTGGTGGTGTACACCTGTAATCCCAGCTACTCAGGAGGCTGAGGCACAAGAATCACTTGAACCCAGGAGTTGGAGGTTGCACTGAGTCGAGATTGCCTCACTGCACTCCAGCCTAGATGACAGAGTGAGACCCTATCTCTAATAATAATAATAATAATAATAATAATAATAATAATAATAGAGGTAGGGTTTTTGTAAGCACTTCTCTCTGTAAGGTGGGTATGTGTGTAAACTTGAAAACTGTAAAGCAGAGGGATGCATGAAATAACACGATATGCTCAGAAAATTGTAAGTATCTATATTGCTGATTTTAGGAGGTGCAATTGAAGAACAGGGAAAGTTGTAACTGAGGACCTGCCGCATACAATCAGGCAGCAGCATGCTTTTGCACGCTCGCTTCTTCATGCCCTTCAGAGTGTGTTAGCCATGTGACTGGCCTCCCATTTGCTCAGTAGTAATTAGGGACGCTTCCCAGGTCCAAGAAGGAGAAGTCACTGTCCTGAGGTGCCCATGGTCTGATATGGGAGACGGAGATGTACACAAATGATTCTATGGAAATGTGATTAAGTGCTGAAATAAAAGGATATTTAGAGTAATTTAAAAAGTACATAAAAACAGAGGTGACGACTGCTGCACTATGAAGAGATCCTGTGACTGGTGATATTTAACCTGAGTTTTCAAGGTTAAAAGGAAGTTAAACAGGAGGGTGATCTGTCACCCTACTGATGACCAAGGCTGCCTCGGCTGATGCCTCAGGCTGCATGAGGTATTCACTTCCTACCCTGCTATTTCCAGTGCCTCCTTCCTCAAGTGTTCCAGTCTATTAGTAAATACCCAGAGTACACAGAGAAAAGCTGACAGTCAAACATTGCACTGGCAGCACTGATCCTATCACCAAAAATCTGCCCAGAGATCTTAGGTGGCCAGTGGAAAAACCCATATTCCCAGGCAAAAGCAATGCTCTTCTGCCATTTCTTGAATGGAATCCAGTCTGAAGTTATTATAAAGTTTTTGTATTCATGTAAAAAGAAGTATATTTATTAGTATACTCACATATTACAAAAAGTAGAAACAATTTGGGTATTTATGGAAATACACTTCAAAATTCAAAACCTTAGCAAAAACAACAGTTACACTTGTTTAATGTCAGACAAATCATTTACTTCAGTTATTAGTAACGAATTGGCAAAATTTTTCAGCCTTCAACAGGTTCTTTTAAAATGTGTTTAGCAAGGTGAAATACAGCTAAATCTATGTCACTTAGAGGTTTAATTTATTCGAAAAATATCCAACTATTGTTAGCTATATTTTAAGAAGTACATTTTAAAGAAAGGAAAGAAGGAAAAGAAAAGGAAGAAGTAGAAATTGTGATGTTTAGCCTAAAATTAAGCAAATATTATAAAACATTACATTCAGAGAAAGTAGAGTTGTCATTGAAGAAATTTATCTTTAAGTATGGAAGAATAGAAATATTCCATTTAAAAATAACTTACATGGGGTTATATCATAAATACTTTATCTTCCAATAAAACTGAGAAATGTGGGGATACAATACATTTAATACTATAATTATTAGGGAATATTATAGATACTCTAAGTGGATGGTTAATTTCCAAATAATAGAATACAATAAATTGCACATAATTTAATTTATTAGGGGGTCCCAAATTTTCTGTAAGGATTTCATAAATCTGGGTAGTCACATCATGGAAAGATAAGCAGTAAAATAATAAAATAAAATAAAATAAAGCTTGCTGTCTCATACACATGTGCTGTTTCTCTCTCCTTCTCTCTTTGGTAAAAATACAAAAACCCTAATGGTCCCCAACTCATGAGCTTTTGGCTTCCTCAAAGTATTTTAAAAGAGGTTATATGGATGCTAAACATTTTCTGAAAAATAGTGAAGAATAACATTTGTATTCACTTAAAATGTTATCAAATTCGCTTATTGATGACATACTATTTTCAGTCACTGAATACTAAAAATACAACTACAATTATAGTGATAATCTTCTAAAGATAAGATTGGAGACTATTGCCCACTATAAGACACAAATATTGGTCCAAGTTGTTCTTATATGTACTGTTAAAACAAACTTATTCTTGAACCTTGAAATCCCCCTATTGTTTGCTTTTGTTTGGTTTTGTTTTAGTTTAGAAAGACAATTCTGCTCTAGACAGGGGTAAGTTCTTTGAAGCCCCAGAAGTTCTCAAACTTTGTTTTATATTTTAATCACTGGAAGAACACCACACAGGAATGATTCAATCAAAATCTGAGGGGTGGGTCCCAGGCATTAGTAGTTTTAAAAGTTTCTCATTAAGAGAATCATGGGCTCTCAAAAGTTAGGGTGCTTAAATCCCCTAGAGGTCTTGTGAGAATCCAGATTGCTGCCCTATCACCCCACCAGCACATCTCATTCCAAGGTCTGGAGTAGGACACAGGATTTGCATTTCTAAAAGTTCCCAAAGGCTGCTGATGTTGCTGGTTCAGAAACCATAATCTGCAAAACACTGTCTTAAATGTAGATCCTCCTACTTACCCACGTTTTAATTTTCTACAATAAATTTAGAAAATAAAGTAGAAAGAAAAGAAATATATGTGTTAGGGTAGACACTTTGGATAATGTTGTAAAAATTCATTTATGATGTTTCATTGCAATAAAACATCTAAAAGAGTTGTGGGGAAGCAAATAAACTTTACCAAGAAAAGTTCTTAGCATTGACTAATCATGAAAATCACCTGGGAAGCTTAGAAAAAAATAATCTGCTGCCTGGCTTTTCCTCTTACCTGTGCCAGAAAATTAAACCCTCAGGGAGGCTACTATGTAGCCAGGTGGGGAACATCTAGTCCACTGTCTCTCTAGCTCCAGCGTGCCCCAAAATCCCCTGGAGTGCTTTTAAAAACACACATTTCTGAATCCTACCCTCAGAATTTCTCTGCAAGATCACTTAACTCTAATTCCAATGGAAGACTTTTCATTAGGCCTGAGTGATTTTTCTCCTAAATGCTTTGTTTAGTCTGAGTTCTTTCTTTTATCTAAGGGCTTTGGTCTCACAAAATCAGAAGACTCTAGTTATATTTTCTAATCTCCATGCTGAACCAAGAATGGTCTTGCTTGAATGGTAGAGGGTCCAGGATGGGGAAACATTTGGTGTAAAAATCAGTTAACACTTTAAAAATATTGTCGGACCATATCATTTTTTGTCTAACATTATTGA
>CAUYQU010026118.1:0-11689 GCA_963574635.1 Cheracebus regulus
ACGCACAATGCACCATAAAGGTCGCATCCCCGGGCCCAGGGTTTCTTGTTCAAAAGCAAAGTCCAAATCTCTTCCTAACTTATCCCACGAAGCCAGAGAGAGGTTACCCGTTTCCGGGAACCAAGGGGCTACTGTTTCAATTGTCTCCAGGAATTCGCGTGTATTGCTCTTACTCAGTTCGACTCCTCTAACGCGGAGAAGTTCCTGCAGGGCCACGAACACTGGTTGTGAGGTAGCCTGGCCCATTTTAGCCTCCTCCCTTCCTTTTGCTTTCACTTTTGGCAGAGAGTACGTGCGTTCTGCTCCACTTCCCCCTTATCTACAGGGCGAAGTAGGTAAGTTTTTCCACCTTTTACGTGGACTGCACTTACCAGCAGCACCCGGGTAAACTTCCTGCGTCTATGGCGCAGCCGGCACTGAACGTGCCCCCCCCCCCCGGGTCTTACCGGAGGGTCCGGATCAGATCCCGCGGCGCCCGCGGCCGCCGCGGCACCGCACCCGCCCCCCCCGCTACCACCCGGGGGGGGGGGGCACGTTCAGTGCCGGCTGCGCCACAGACGCAGGAAGTTTACCCGGGTGCTGCTGGTAAGTGCAGGCCACGTAAAAGGTGGAAAAACTTACCTACTTCGCCCTGTAGATAAAGGGGAAGTGGAGCAGAACGCACGTACGCTCTGCCAAAAGTGAAAGCAAAAGGAAGGGAGGAGGCTAAAATGGGCCAGGCTACCTCACAACCAGTGTTCGTGGCCCTGCAGGAACTTCTCCGCGTTAAAGGAGTCAAACTCAGTAAGAGCAATACACATAAATTCCTGGAGACGATTGAAACAGTGGCTCCTTGGTTCCCGGTGACGGGTAACCTCTCTCTGGCTTCGTGGGATAAGTTAGGAAGAGATTTGGACTTTGCTTTTGAACAAGGAACCCTGGGCCCGGGGATGCGACCTTTATGGTGCATTGTGCGTAGCTGCATGATAGACCAATCTTGCAGAGGGCTGATCGCCTCCGGACAACATGCGCTTAACTGCCTCCAGGAGGAGCGGTCGCAGGGTGGAGGAGATTCACAGCAGGGTGACCTGGAGGAGGAAGTTAGTGCAGATCCGAAAGCGGAATTAACCACTAGCCAAGGGGAGGAGGAGCCAGAGGGCAGTGAGGAGGAGGAGGAGGAGTTGAGAGAGCTAAGTCAGGAAGTGGGGCGCCTGCATGTCTCAGGAAAGGAACCCAGGGGGAGCCTAAGGCGTTTTCAAGAACCGGAACGGCCGCGCCCTAGCGCCCCACCCTGGACGCCACCTCCCTATGCAGACGGCTTGGGAGCAAGACCCAAGCAGCGCAGTTTCTGTGACAGGGTGTGGAAACAGTTAAGCACTACAGGTGCCTTTCCGGTCTTCCAGGACGCCGCCGGAATCAGAACTCACGAGCCTTTAGATTTAAAGACGGTGAAGATGCTGGCCGAATCAGTAAAAATCTATGGTCTTTCGGCAGCCTTTACTGTGGCAATAGTAGAGTCCCTGAGCCGGCAGGCTATGACTCCCGGAGATTGGAATAGCTTGGTCAGGGCTTGCCTCCCCTCCGGAAAATATTTGGACTGGAGGGCATACAATATTGAGCACTGTGCTGCCGCTGCTGCTGACAATCAGGCCGCGGGCAATGCTGCATGGGATCTGGACATGCTGTTGGGTCAGGGACGCTTTGCAAATGCACAGCTGGGGTATCCTCCACAAGTCTATGAGCAGATTAATCAGTGTGCCATCAGGGCGTGGAAAGCCCTTCCAGGAAGTGGGGAGGTCGGAGGAAATCTGACAAAGATTACTCAGGGGCCCACTGAGCCGTTTTCTGATTTCGTAGCCCGCATGATGGAGGCGGCGGGACGCATCTTTGGAGATGCAGACACGGCCATGCCTCTGGTGAAGCAGTTAATCTTTGAGCAGTGTACAAAAGAGTGCCGGCAGGCCATTACCCCGTACAAAGGGAAGCCGCTGGAGGTATGGATGAAGCTATGTAGGGAGCTGGGTGGGCCTTTGTCCAACTCAGGCTTGGCCGCGGCGGTGATGCAGCTTGTGCAGGGGAAAGGCCAAGGGAGACCAGGAAACAAGCCAGGTTCCGGAGCATGCTTTCGTTGTGGACAAATGGGGCATTTCAAGAGGAATTGCCCGAACCAAAAGAGGGGAACCCCTAATGAGGCAGGGCGCCCAACGGAAAGTGGGTTGTGCACTAGGTGCCGCAAGGGGCGACACCCTGCCTCGGAATGTAGATCTGTCCGGGACATAGTTGGCAATGTCCTACCAAAAAACGGACAGCAGGGCCCGAGGTCCCAGGGCCCGGCACAAATCTATGGGGCCCTCAACCCCATTACCCCGGAGAGCCCAGTCAGCCATGTCAACCAGGAACAGTGGCCGAGCTTCAGACATCCGCGCAACCGCGGAGAGCCACTCCTGGCTCAGCAGGGATTGACCTCTGTGCCACCTCCGGACTCGTATTGACCCCACAGATGGGAGTCCAAGTGCTGGAAACAGACTTAAAAGGACCTCTGCTTCCAGACACAGTGGGAATATTACTAGGCAGATCCTCATTCGCCCTGAGGGGGCTTCAGGTACTTCCAGGAGTCATTGACTCCGATTATACCGGTAGGATAAAAGCCATGGTGTCAGCCCCAGGAGGCGTTATAGCCATTGCCCCGGGAGACCGAATTGCCCAACTCCTCATTGTGCCTAGTCTGCACAGCCGGTTCCCGTCCAGAAATAAGGAAAGGGAAGCTGCAGGCTTCGGTTCATCTGGAGTGGAGTTGGCAGCCTTATCCTTGACGCTAGATCGACGGCCTCAACTTACATTGGTCGTGGACGGACGTGAGATCACGGGCCTTTTAGACACAGGGGCTGACAGGAGTATCATTGCTGTCAAGGATTGGCCTAAAGCCTGGCCGACCCAGAAGGCCTCGCAGTCGCTCCAGGGTTTAGGTTATGCTGACACGCCACAAGTGAGTGCCAAGGAACTGAATTGGCAAGACGCTGAGGGACACAAAGGGAGTTTCTGCCCCTATGTACTCCAGTTGCCCATCTCGCTATGGGGACGGGAGGTGTTACAGGGCCTTAGCCTGCGACTGACTAATGAGCTTGACCATAGAGTGCATCAGCAAATGAGGCGTATGGGATACTGCCCTGGTAAGGGCCTCGGTAAACACCTACAGGGAATCACCGAGCCCATACAGCCTACTCCTAATACAGGCAAGCAGGGACTGGGTTTTTCTTAGGGGCCATTGAGAGTGCTGCTGCTATCACATGGAAAAATCAGGAGCCCGTATGGGTACCCCAATGGCCCCTCACTAAGGAGAAGTTGGCAGCAGCTACGGCCATTGTACAGGAACAGCTTAACCAGGGACATCTACGTGAGTCCACATCCCCCTGGAATACCCCCATCTTTGTGATCAAAAAGAAGTCAGGGAGATGGAGGTTGTTACATGATCTCCGAGCTATCAATGAACAAATGAGGCTTATGGGGCCTGTACAGAGGGGGCTTCCTCTTCTCTCAGCTTTACCAGACAAATGGAGAATAATCATCATAGACATTCGGGACTGTTTTTTTAGCATTCCCTTACATCCCGCTGACTGTTCGCGGTTTGCCTTCACCCTGCCTACCACTAATCAGGAAGCACCCGACAGGAGGTATGAGTGGGTCGTGTTGCCGCAAGGGATGGCCAACAGCCCCACTTTGTGTCAAATGTTTGTGGACAGGGCCCTACGCCCCTTGCGCCATGAGCACCCAAAGGTCAAATGTCTCCACTATATGGATGATATCCTCTTGGCTGCAAAGACGCAGGAGCAGGTGAATGAGGCCTTCGGAACTCTAAGTCAGTTGCTCAAAGCAGCAGGGTTGTCCATCGCCTCAGATAAGGTGCAAACCTCTTCTGTGGTGGCGTACCTTGGGGCAAAAATCAATCCCACACATGTTATGCCACAAAAGGTAGAACTCAGACTAGACTCCATACGAACTTTGAATGACATGCAAAAGTTGCTTGGGGATATTGCCTGGGTGCGCCCATACACTCAAGTATCTAATGCTGAGTTAAGACCGCTGTATGACATACTAAAAGGGGACCCAGCACTGGACTCGCCCCGGGTTCTCACGCCCGAGGCCAGAGCAGCCTTAGAACTGGTCCAGGAGAGGCTTGAAAAGGCAATGCTGAAAACAGTTCAGGAGGGATCCACCCTCCACTTATGCATCCTGGCATCCTCCGAACAGCCCACGGGGTTGATATGGCAGGATGCGCCAGTATGCTGGATTCACCCTCGCATCTCACCAACTCAAAGTATAGAGCATTACCCCACCATGGTTGCGGTTTTGGCCTTGCGAGGCATCCGTAGTTGCATCCAGCACTTTGGTTATCCTCCTGAGGCCATCCGGGTGCCCTATACTAGTTCACAGATTAGTGTCCTCTCCGCCACCCTCGATGATTGGGCAATATTAAGGTGCAGCTTCACAGGGGTCATTAACAATCAGTACCCCAAGCATCCGATGCTCACCTTCTTTACACAGCATCCTGTGGTATTTCCAAGAGTCACTTCTCCCGTCCCTATCCCCGGGGCCCTCACCATCTTCACGGACGGGTCTAAAACGGGGGTAGGAGCCTATCTGGTGACAGGGAGAGAGGTTGTCTCACAGCAGTTTGACTCTGCCTCCCCACAGGTTGTAGAGCTGTCCATTGTGTTACAAGTGTTTAGTAATTTCTCAGAGTCCTTTAATCTTGTCTCTGACTCTCAGTATGTTGTCAATGCCTTACAGCACTTAGAAACTGCTGGTCCATTAAAGTCCTCAAGTACAGTGTTTGCCCTTTTCTCACAGCTCCAGAATTGCATCCTAGCTCGGACACACAAGTTCTCTGCGACGCACATCCGTGCTCATTCCGGGCTGCCAGGGCCTCTTAGTGAGGCCAACGACAGGGTAGACATGGCAACTAGGCCAGTGTGGGCATTCCCTCTTTCAGCTCTTGAACAAGCTCGTCACTTTCATGAGCAGTTTCATGTTAACAGCAAAACTCTGCAAGAGCGGTACCATTTATCTCGCCAAGAAGCTCGGGACATTGTTAGAGGCTGTCAGTCCTGCGCCACCCTTCTACCTCAACCTACTTGGGGAGTTAACCCTCGTGGCCTTCGGCCCGGACACCTTTGGCAGATGGATGTGACACACATTGCAGAATTCGGGAGACAGAAGTATGTGCATGTCTCTGTTGACACTTGCTCTGGAGTTCTCTTCGCCTCCGCGGAGACGGGAGAACGGGCCCAGCAGGTCATTCAACACTGCCTTGCGGCCTGGGCCGCCTGGGGAAAACCGAGACAACTTAAAACTGATAATGGACCTGCTTATACCAGCCAGGCATTCCAGACCTTCTGCACTATGATGCAGGTAGAACTACTACATGGGCTCCCTTACAACCCACAAGGTCAGGGTATTATTGAGAGAGCACATAGAACCTTAAAAACTTGTCTAGAAAAACAAAAAGGGGGAGTAGGGTACCAAAGGACCCCTAGAGAAAGGCTATCCCTAGCAATCTTTACTCTTAATTTTTTAAATCTGGATCCCCAAGGGCAAACAGCCGCGCAGCGCCATGAGGCGGCAGCACCAGTGAATAAAGGCATGGTTTATTGGAAGGATGTGCTAACGGGCAGGTGGTATGGCCCGTCCCCCGTGCTGGCATGGGCACGAGGATCGGTGTGCATCTTTCCGCAGGACCAAGGACGCGATCCCATTTGGGTTCCGGAGTGCCTGACTCGAGTCTCCTGTCGAGTAGCCAACAAACAGGGACCTCCAGAAGACGCGGAGGAGCAGCCTGGCTGCGCGGAGGAACCAAAAAGCCAGCAGGAGGAGCAACACCAGCAGGATGAGCGCCCTGGTTTGCCTAGTTGTGATGATACTGGGGGCGGGGAAAGTGATGAAGGCGGTGCAAGCCTCAGAGGTGTGGGCGGCCTATAGGGACCCACCCGTGATTCTGCCCCTGACAAATCAATCTACAGTGCTCCCTCATCTTTATACTATCAATTGCACTACTGGACTGCCGTGTCGGCCTTATCTTGAGCCAACTACGGCCAAGGTATATGTCTTTACGGCTGTATGTGTCACCCCCATGCCCATCAATTTAACACAGTTACGGGGACATAGACGCCAGCTTAGTCAGTGGATGTTCACCACTTATAATGACACCTTTTGGAACCTTTCTGCAGCCATAAGCACCACTGTGCGCCAGATGGAGGAAGTACAGGTGCACACTCTCTCCAACACCTTCCTGCAGGAGCTATTCAGTAAAGCCAGTTCCTTTTTCTCTCCCTCTTCTCTGACATTCTATGGTGCACTAGCCATACTCTCAATAGTGATGTTCTGCCTTGTGCGCGCCCTGTGCACTCTGCGGGGTCGCGTGGACCGAGCTTACATTGTACAACAACAGTTGGTCATGGCTGCGTGGACCACTGGGCAGCCTTAGGAAGATAATATTGCTGTTACAGTACTATTAACATGTTTTGGTCTAGTTACAGCTTCGCCTGTTGCCAAGCCCCGGATAGCAGTGAAAAACATTGGTGCTCTGCCCCGGGGTTGCCCTTAGCCACATAGAATTGGGGCCTGTCCACTGTAACCCACGGCCATTAGACATGCAGATGCGAGGCAAGGTGCACTGCACTGTGACGGCCACTGAGGTTTGGTGGGGTCACTGGGCTGCATGTCAGCATGCATATGGGTTCCATCCGCTCATCCCATCCCTGCGAAAAAGGATGAGGGCCTCACAGCGCGAGAGCGTGGGCATTCATCCGGAGGGGTGCCCCTCTCTCACGACTAGCGGGCTTGATGCACAGCAGGGTGCTGACCTCTACAGTCGTTGCATAGTCTACGCGCCATACCCCCAAGAAAAACAAAAGGGGGGAATTGTGGGAGTTTAACTGCGCCACTAAGATGGCGCCGACGGTCCCGGAGACGGTCAGATGACCGTTTGGCCTTTTGCCTTATATGGCTACCTGCCCGTCAGGCGGCCTGCGGGCGGCAACCCTGGGAAGGAGCACCAATGGCACCTCCCCACGTGGATGGTCGGGATTGGAGAATGATCCCTACTTAAGAGGGAGGCTTGCGGAAGACGCTCTCTCGGGACTCGGCGCACACTGACGGAAGCATAAGAAGGAGCATGCTACCAGAGACAGCTTCCTAGCCTCTACCCTGCCGCTGTAGTGATAATAAAAGTTATAAGCACCATTTTCCAGTGGAGTCGTGTGGTCCTTGCCGGCCGAGGCGCGCGACAAAAAACAATGCTGAAAATAGCAAAAACAAAAACAAAAAACAACAACAAGAAGAAATACATCACATACAAGGGAGCTTCAATAGGGCTTTCTCAGCTGAAAACCCTACAGTCCACAGAGAGTGTTATGATGTATTCAAAATGCTAAAGCAAACAAAAATGTCAATCAACAATAGTATGCCCAGCCAGGTGTGGTGGCTCATGCCTGTAATCCCAGCACTTTGCGATGCCAAGGCGGGTGGATCACAAGGTCAGGAGTTCAAGACCAGCCTGGCCCACATGATGAAACCCCATCTCTACTAGAAATACAAAAATTAGCTGAGTATGGTGGCATACACCTGTAATCCCAGCTACTTTGAGGCTGAGGCAGAAAAATTACTTGAAACTGGGAGGCGGAGGTTGCAGTGAGCCAAGATCACGCCACTAAACTCCACCCTGGGCAATAGAGAGCAAGAATCCATCTTGAAAAAAATACTGTGCCCAACAAAGCTCTTTTGTAGAAATGAGGGAGATATAAAAACTTTTCTATACTAGAAAAACCAAAGGAGTTTATAATCAGTATGCCTGCTTGATAGGAATTACTAAAGGGGGTGCATTATGTTGAAATAAAAGCCTGCTAAATAGTAAGAAAAAAGCATATAAAAGTAAAAAGCTTCAATGCTATCAGTAATACACAGTCATGCTCAAAATGCTCTAATATTCTAAGAGTGGTTTGTAAAGCAATTTTATCTCTATTAGTAATGTTAGCAGACAATGCTAGTGAAAATAACTGTAGGTACAATAAATTGTTAAGATATGTAAATTTGAAATACAATGTAAATTTTGACATAAAATTGTACAAGATGGGAGAGAGAATGAAAATGTAGAGTTTGGGATTCAGTTAAAGAGAAGTTATCAGAAGTTGTCTGAGTAGCCTGTTATAAGAATATGATATTTTATGTAAGTTTCATGATGACCACAAAACAAAACCTATAGTAACTGCACAAAACAAAAAAGTTTAAATAAAAAATAAACTTTTTTTATTTTGTGCAATTTATGCAAGATTTTAAATCATACCACAACAGAAAGCCATCAAACTACAAAAGAGCTCATCAAGAGAGACAAAGGATACAGAGAACCTGAAAAATAATCAGAAAACAAATTACAAAGTGGCAGCAGCAAGTCCTTCCCTATAAATAACTATCTTGCTAGTAAGTGGATAACACTGTCAAATAAAATGACATAGAATATCTCAATGAAGAGAAAACAATAAGACTCAAACATGTGATACCTACGAGAGACTCACATTACTAGTCAAGATATATATAGGCTGAAAATGAAAAGATGAGAAAAGACATCCCACGCAAGTGGAAACTAAAATAGAGCAGGGGTAGCTATACTTATCACAGAAAAAATAAACTAAGTCAAAAGCTATAAAAGAGATAGTTCATTGCATAATGATAAAGGAGTTAATTCATCACAAAGACATATTACTTGTAAATAAATATACACTCTCAAGGGCAGAAGACCTAAATTCATAAAGCAACTATTAAATAATCTGATAAAGAAATATACTGCAATACTATAATAGTAGGAGACCTCAATACTCTGCTTCCAACAATGGAAAGAACATTTAGAAAGACAATAAATTAAGAAACATTAGATTTGAATTACACTTTAGAGCAACTGGATCTAACAGACATGCACAAAACATTCTATCCAACAGCAGCAGTATACACATTCTTCTGAAATGTGGGTGGAACATTCTCCAGGATAGATCATATGTTAGGCCACAAAACAGATCTTAACAATATTAGAGAATTGAATTACATCCAGAAATTTTTTGCAGCCCAAGGGTAAAAAGCTAGAAATCAATAACAGGAGAAATCTTGAAAAATACACAAAATGGCAAAATTTAACATATTCATAAATGGCTCATGAGTTACAGAAAAAATTTTTTAAAAATTTTAAGACATAAAAATAAAAACACAACATACCAAAACTTATATAATGTAGTTAAAGCAATATTATGGTGAAAATTTGTCATTAAATTTCTATATCAAAAAAGAACAACTGCAAATTAAAAAATCTAACATTACACCACAATGAACTAGAAGAGAAACAAAGCCCAGAATTAGCAGAAATAAGAAAATAGCAAAGATTCAAGTGGAAATAAATAAAATAGATGTGAGAAACTCAATTGAAAGAATTATTAATATTGAATTGTTTTTTAAGGCGATAAACAAAATCAACCAACCCATATCTAGACTAACTAGAAAAAAGACTATTCCAAAAAATAAGACCAGAAAGGAAATAGGAGAAATTACAACTTTTAACACTAAAATACAAAGGATTATAATTGTTCTTATAATGAACAATTATATGTCAACAACTTTGATGACATAGAAGAAATAAAAATATTTCTATAAATATATAACTTACTAAGACTGAATCATGAAGAAATAGAAAATCTGAATGGACTAATACATAATACAGAAATTGAAGCAGAAATTAAAAGCCTCCCACAAAAGAAAAGCATAGAACCAGAAGCCTTCATTGCTGAATTCTGACAAGCCTTTAAAGAACTAATACTAATTACTCTAAAACTCTTTCAAAAAAGTGAAATTGGGGAATGCTTCCAACATTAGGCTACCATCATTCTGATACCAAAGATAGACAAGGACACTACAAGAGAAGAAAATACAAGGCCAATGTCACTAATGAACCCTGATGCAAAAATCCTCAACAAAATATTAGAAAACAAATTAAAGAATATATTAATGGAATCATTCAACATGATCGAGTGGGATTTATGTTTTGGATGCAAGGAGGTTGCAACACATGCATATGAATACATGTGATAAAATGCATGAACAAAGCCAAAGACAAAAATCATGATTCTTTCAATACAAGCAGAAAAAGCACATGACAAAATTTAAAACCCTTTCATAATGAAAACTATCAACAACTTAAGTATAGAGAAAATGTATCTCAACACAAAAAAAAGAACCATATATGGCAAGTGCTTAGCTAACATTGTTCTCAACAGTGAAAAGTTGAAAGCTTTTCCTCCATGATCAGGGACAAGACACTGATGACCACTCTCACCACTTCTTTTCATCATAACAGTGTAATTCCTAGACAGACATTTAGGCAAAAAAAGAAAATAAAAAGCATCCTACTCAAAAAAAAAAAAAAAAGTGAAATTATCTCTAATTGCACACAACATGATCCTGAATATAGAAAATCCTAAATATGCTACCAAAAACTGTTAGAACTGAAACATGAATTCTATAAGGTTGCAGGATACAAAAATAAACTGACAGACATCAAAAGTGTTTCTGTATGCAAATAGCAAACTACCTGAAGAAATTAAAAAAAAAAATCCAAGTACAATAGCAACACAAATTAAATACTTAGGTGTAAATTAAAGCAAAAAATTAAAAGTCTTGTATAGGACAAACTATAAAACACCAATGAACAAACCTTTAAAAACACAAGTAAATGAAAAAACATCCATGCTTGTGGATTGGATGAATTAATATTGTGAAAATGAACAAAATACCAAAAGTAACATATTTGATGCAATCACTATCAAAATTTCAATGCCATTCTTTTACAGAAATGGAAAAAAATCTTGACATTTGTACTGAATAAAGGCCTCAAATAGCCAACATAATCTTCAGCAAAAAGAACAAAGGTAGAGACAGCATGCTACCCGATTTCATTACATATTGTAAAACAACTGTAATCCAAATAGCATGGTAGTGGCATATAAATGGACAAATTGGCTAATTAAACAAAATGGAAAACCCAGAAATAAACCCATACACAGTCAACTTATTTTTGACAAAGGTGCCAAGGACACACAATGGTTAAAGGATAGTCTATTCTACAAATGATGTTGCGAAACCTGAATATCCACAGGAAAAATAAAAGTTAGACTTTTAACTTACACCATATGTTAATATCAACTCCAAATAAAGATTTAAATATAAGACCTAAATGGTAAAACTACTAGAAGAAAACGCAGAGTTAAAGCTCCACAACATTGGTCATAGCAATACTGTTTTTGATGTAACCCTAATAGCAGTCAATAAAAGCAGAAATAGACAAATTTGTTTTGGCTTATGTTTTGAATTTCTGGTCATTTACTCTATTTGGTCATTAGTTGCTGGCACCTCATGGTTACAAGTATCAGCCAAGAGATGCATCCACCTTCCTACTGTAGTATCTGAAAATCACTGTCTGTTTTATCCTTTCTGATCTTCTCTGACATTCTTGGGATCTACATTTTGATGGAAATGTAATACTCTGGAACCCTAGGCACTATATGAATGAGCAACATGTAGGTAGACTCTACTTTTAGACAGCAACACAGTTGGAAATGTAGTAATCACAGTTGGAAAGGAATACAGATTTTATATTTGCTTCTTAGAGATCTGGATT
>CAUYQU010026119.1:0-18030 GCA_963574635.1 Cheracebus regulus
ACAGGTTTAAATAAAATATTGGTTGGCTTCTTATTTGTTATTTTCATCCCCTATTCCTTCCTGTCTCCATTGTTAAGCACAATTATTGGCATAAAAGAGGTTTTTAATACCCAATTTTAGACTGCATTCTAGCCTGGGCAATAAAAGAAGAATCCCATTCTCTCTCCCTCTTTCTCTTCCTCTTTCTTTCTCTCTTTCATCCTTTTTTTTACTTTCTTTTGCGGTTTCTTTCTTTCTCCTTTTCTCTCTTTTTCTAAAAAAAAAAAAAAAAAAAAAAAGAAGGGAATAGACTCCCGGGCTTACTTAAGGGTGGAAGGTGGGAGGAGGGTGAGGGTGGAAAAACTACCAATCTGCTATTATGCTCATTTCCTGGGGTGCAAAATCATTTGTACACCAAGCCCCAGCAACACACAATTTACTCATGAAACAAATCTGAACACATAACTTCAGAACCTAAAGTAAAAGTTGGAAGAAAAAATAAATAAAACTCATATTTAAAAAGACTAGTTATACATGTTTCAATAATCCATTATATTGTTGGGAAGACTTAGGGGTGTAAAACACACCAAAATTATATCCAAACAAACTCTAAATTAGCCAGAGATTTTACATGAATAGTCCTTACATACAAATGTATGTAATTCTAGAGAGTATCTCTGATTGCCTCAGGGAATGATCAAAAACCATTGCCAATTTTCTTTACTGACAGTTCAACTTTCCATAATAACACCAGCTGTTTAAGTTCTAGATTTTCTCATGAAAATATGTTGTTTCTCATAAACATCAACAGCTTTTATTTACCTGCTTAGAAAAATGTGTCTGTTTTAATTCTATGGTTCTTTGAAAACAAACTTACAACATTATACTCACTATTGGTTTTTATTTTTGTTTTTAGATAGCACGTTATCTAAATACATTTTTAACCATTTTATTTTAGCTATGACCCAGCAAATGAAAACAACAATTTATGTACCAAGCAAATTAAATTTCTATCCATGACACCAATTCAGAACAATAAAAACTGAAGTGACAAACTGAGTTTGTTCAAGGAGTTTTTGTATGTGAATGAGTCTAAGCCAGAGTTTAATTATTTTATTTTGAAATTTTTTAAGTTAATGGGAAAAAACTTTGCACTAAAACAATTGTACTTTCTACGATCTGGACATAACCAAATAATTTAGTAGGCTGAATATTTTTCCATCTGATATTTGCATATATGTGTTTGTTATCTAAGGATAATAATGTTTAAATAGGAATAAAATTTTATAGAGTAAGACATTACAGGAATGAGTTGTGTACAAATAAAGCAGAAATAAGCTCAGGTTATCTAAAAGTATAATGAACTGTTGATTAATAATACATTAGCAGTTAACGCAAAAATCAAATTAGTCATCTAAAGAAGTTTGCATGCATGTGTTTCTCTTGTCATTGATGGGGCTGTAATAGGTTTTAAAGCAAGTATGCCTGTATGATGAGTTCATTTGGTATTCAGTGCAATAGCACAGATAATAATGAAATCATTTGGCTTCCATTATATAAACATTAGATAATAGATACCTATATTAAAATGCATCTCCTATGTTTGTGCTTATTTTTGTCTTCATTTGTACATAGTAGTAAATCTTTAAAGTTGAGCTTTCATGCAGCCTGTTGACATTTATAAATCTGGATTTTGAATGACTTTTATGGACAAAAAATCTCATTACATTGTTTTAGATTCCAAGGTAAACAACAGTTGGATTTCTTAGAAAGGGGATCCTTTATGGTTATTACCTAGTTATCTAATCTTATTCCCCATCCCCCACCCCCAGTTTTTGTTAGTGTTTTGTACTGGAAGAAGACATTCACAATAACATCTTGAGAAAATATACCAGTACATAAGATCTTTAAAATGTTTGATTTTATCTTTTATTCCTCAAGTTATTTGGTTTGTTTGTTTCTTATGTCAAGTGTATTTTTTAAAAACCAAAGGTCATTAAATAAAAATAAAATGAAAATTGGTATTTCAAGATTAAATGAAATGTTTTCCCCCAGAGGCCTCTACAACTGGATTATAATGGTTAAACAATGAAGAGTACTTTCATATTCTTTTTCTATTGGATGATATTGGTTATTTTTACCATGTGAAGTGGTATAGTCTCTCCTTTTGTGGGGAGGGCAGGATTGCACTTGTAATTTTTCTCCACGTTCATGCTTCTATGAAAGTGCCTATCTCAGAATTTGAAAGCACCAACTATGGCTGATTTACCAATTGTGAAAACAAGCAGATCCAGTCAAACATATTAAAGTTTTTCATGTATCTCGATATGTTCTTATAAATTCTTATAAATCCTCATCGTTGTGTACATATATATATAACAACCACAGTTAAAAGGAAATGATATAGATGATTATAGTAGTGTACTAAATAACTATGATGTTGGAAAACAAATTTAACTGTGGAACCACAGAAAATTTGGATTGATTTTAATTTTTCATGCCCTCCTGTAAGAATTCCAAGATAGGTCTTACTTAAATAATGGAGAGGATATGAGGTTCAGATTAAACTCTTCCCAAAGTGACTTCTTTGTGTAATGAGAAAATGTTAAGGGCAAAAGAATTCTTCACAAAGTGTTAAAAATGAAAGAATAAAATAATTTGGTAGAAGGATCTTACAACTAAATTGTGGAATTGGCAAATGTCCTTGTGTTTGATTACTCTCTTGTCCATTCTCTGAAACCTGTGACTATAAACCTATTCTTTCAGGTCTCAGATTTAAATAGGAATCCCTCTTTAACCCCTCCTGGGTTGGGTAATCCTCAGTTAGATTCTCATATCTGTTCCTGCACTTAAATAAATATAACATGTTTTTTGTTTTAAATATATATGAAAAATCCAGCTTCATTCTCACATATAGGTAATTGGGAAGGAAAAGAGTATTTTATTTGCTGATTCAGATAATAGTGTATATTATTCTTTGGTCCTATAGCAAAATTAAACAATTGTAATTTTTATAGAGGTCATATATAGTATGGAACGTAATGCCATATCAATGAAGTTTTTATACTCTGCTGTGTGATATTCCATAGGCCTCTCATGCATTTTTAAATGAAACTTCTTTAGGCATGACTTTGTCATTTCATGTTTTGGTCATTCAGAAAATATAGGTTTGCTGAATTGTACTGATGTTTGTAATGGTGACACATTTCGCTGTAAAATACCAAAAACTTACATTTGTTAATATCATAACTCTCAGCTAAAAGGCCTTTAATAGAAGGAAGCTGTCAAGTTCAAGGAGGTAGAGGCAAGTTTTCTAAAATTCCAATTTTTATTTGAAAGATTTAATTATTATCTAAAACAAATACTACTAGTTGTTTTTCTTGAACTGTCAGACTTACTTAGTTCATTTTTTAGAAGACACCTACCAATTACTTATGTATGAATGGCCATACACTGCCTGTCAATTGGCATTTTATATGAAGACAGTTTTGTATAAAAAAGGAGGCACCACTGTTATATCTAAGTATGTAGTGGTAGTGCTTTTTGTGTACTTCTCTTTTTGTAACACAGAATATTAAATAGATAAGTACTCACATCAAGATTTCATAAAATTAATTTTACTGCTTCATTGAGGACAAATTTTAAGTGAAACTGGTTTTTTCTTTTGTTTCTTCTTACTACAAATGTGTGGCAGTGCAGTGTCAAAATTGTCAAAGTTAAGATTGTCAATGAAGAAAAAATTAATATCACATTAGATTGCTAGTATGATGCATTGAGATTGACATTGTATTATTGCTATGGTATTTTCACCAAAAATTCATAACTTAAATTGAATCATAGGTAAGCTTAAGACAAACCCAATTAGAAAATCCTTCTGCAAAATAGATGTCTGGTTCTCTTCTACAGTCAAAGAAAAAAGCAAAAATATACTGAGTATCTGTTACAACATAAAGAAGACTAAGGAACATGACAGCTAAAAGCAAATGCTATTCTTGATTGCAATCCAGACCAGAAAAATGTTTCTCTTAAATTATAGCACGTAAAAAGAACAAAAGTATTAAAGGAGGAATTCAGTTGTAAATATACAATTCAGTTTTAAATACTGTAATCAAAATATTTTTAATAATTTATTAAAAATAGAAGTACTAAGATATCAAAGGCATAACAGATTTTAATAAATTATAAAATGTAAATTAGCAAGATAAAAACTCTAGAGAATGCCTAGCATTTGTAAGCATTAAAATATATAATTGAAATTGCATTAATTTCTCAATGTTAACTAATTCTTGAAAAATAAAGGAAAAGACAGCTCCAGGAAGTCATGTGGTAATGCCTGATTTAATAGATATCTATCTAGTTATGCCTTAGAAATAACAGAAATCAGCTGAACCAAAATATAAAAGTTATCTATTAAAAAAACTGAATTACTTATAAAGACACTCCTCACCTTCTGGTCTCCATTCCCTATCACTCTCTCCTGAGATAATTTTCTTGACACTTCTATGAATTTTATTTCTTGAACAAGACTAAATACCATTCCTTCACTAGATACTTATTATCTGTCTGCTTATACTTACACAATATTCTGTGTATTCAATATTTCTATTTCAAATTTCCTTCTAGACTCTAGGCTACCTAGCATACAGCTAAAAAATAATCTAGGAAGTCCAAAAGAAGTTTTCAGCCTCATCATTTATCCTTCATGGTAAAATAGTAAAACAGTGGTTTTTCTATAAACCTATTTTTCTTTACTATTACAACAGGAAACACAGATGTCAGTCTTCTTGATTCTTGTCATAATTTAAGTGCTAGTCTTGAGGATCTGTAGTGTAGAGTCTGTCTTTCATTCTTCCATTTGCTGATTTTACATATAATCTTTATATTCCTATACAAAGGCTCTAAGCCCTTTCCTATATGACTGATTGACATCAACAATAGTTTTCTCAGAAACTTCCATTGGGTGGTCCATGTGTTCTCACAACTGTAGTATTTGCCTCTTCTTCCATTTTCTTTCAGCTCTTACTCTGGCTCAGTTTGGCTGTTTTTTTACTCACATAGTGAACCCCTGAAGTAGCAGCTATCTTAATTACTCCTAAGAATTTTCTCTGTGAGACTACAAATGCACATTCCAGGGCTTCAGACATTCCCAAAGCAGCCCTGAAATCTTTACTTATATTTGGAAAATGGCTCACTCCACAGGTCCAAGCCACAGGTGGTCAGTTGTTTCCTGAAGCAGTATTGTTTACTTCAGGAATATCCATGAATCTGGCAAGGATTAAAATACTGGAAACAATACTCAAAAATCAAACAAAAATATTTGTTTCATTGGAATGGGAAATAATTCAGCTAAATCCCATCTCTGTATTTCTCTTGACCAACCTCCACTTCAAAACTAATCAAAACCCAAAAATATTTCTTGACCAAAATGGTAATTAGCTTTAATACACATCTGATACATCTGATATCTTTTACATACAACAATTTTCATTTACAAAATATAGAACATAAGCATTAAAGGAAAAGTTGATTTTGCAGCTTTAGAAATAAGTAATGCTTTACATTTTTCCCATTGGTAAATTTTTTAAACAAAAATAATTTTGTCTCCAAGTGAGTTTTAGTCTCCACTTCTAGAAAAATAAAATTGCTTATAATTCTATCCACATTCTATTTCACTTTTCAATGTTTTTTAAACAGTAGTATTTGGACTCCACCAGGAGATGGATTTGGAAAAATTCCTCACAGTGAGTTCAGTCATTACAGTTTGCTCAAGTCACAAAATAATAGATAATTTAATTTTGGCCCTTCTATTTACACATTATCTAGATTTCAAGGGTGGCACATTACGAGGAATATGCTCCAATATATTATGCCTCTCTTTCTCTTGTAAACAGTTAATGGTTCCTTGACTAGAACAAAGGGCTATGAAACTTGTCAGAGCCTTTTGTATGTTATCTCAGTTCTGTTTAATTTGCAGTAATAAAAATTATTTATAACCATAATTTATATTATTTACAACCACCGTTTGTACTGTACTTTTGATTGAAAGTGTCTCTGAGGGTATTTTACTGAATATGTAGATGACTTGATCAAAAGATTAGAGAGTGAACAAAAATTGAAACCCAACTATATTCAGTCAACAAGAGACTCACTTTAGCTTTAACACACTTAGGTTAAAAGTGAACATGAAAAAAGATATTCTATGCAAAAGGCAACTAGAGAAAAGCAGGGGTAGCTATATCAAAATGAAATAATAAACTGGAAATTCTATCAGTCTGTGAAAATTAAAGAACACACTCCTGAGCAACTAGTAGATCAAAGAAGAAATCAAAACATAAATGTAAAAATATTTTATATATATGAAAATGGAAATACAACATATCAAACATGGAGTATACAGCAAAAATAGTTCTAAGAGGAAGATTTAGAGCAATATATACCTATATTAAGAAAAGAAAAGCCTCAAACAAACAGCCTAACTTTTCACCTCAAGGAACTAAGAAAATGAACGAGAAGAAACTCAGTTCAAAGGTAGCAGAAGGAGGAAAATAACAAAGATCAGAGCAGAAATAAATGAAATAGAGGCTAAAAAACAGAAAATATAAACCAGAAGTTACTTTGTTGAAAATATTTTTTAAAAATTCCAAGCCTTTAGATAGACTATGAAAAAAAGAGAAAAAAGTAAAATCAATAAAATTAAAAATGAAAGAAGGGATACTATAACTCATATGACAGTGGTACAAAGGATCATAAGAGACTACTATAAACAATTATATGAGAACAAACTGGATAACCTAGAACTGGATAAATTCCTTGAAAGCTGCAAGCTACCACAACTGAATCATAAAGATAAAGAAAATCTGAACAGATCAATCTTGAGTAAAGGGATTGAGTTAGTACTCGAAACTTCTGACAAAGGAAAGTCCAAAATAAGGCGATTTTACTGCTAAATTCTAACAAATATTTAAAGAAAAACTAATACCAACCCTTTTCAAACTTCTCTAAAAATTTAAAGAAGGCACATTTCCAAACTCATTTTGTAAAAACTGTATTACCCAAGTATGAAAATCAGACAAAGACACCACAAGATTAGAAAACTATAGGCCAATGTCCCTGATAAGCATAGTTTCAAGACTCAACAAAATACAAGCAAACTCAATTCAATAGTACAACAAAAGGATAATGTACTATAATCAAGTGGGAATTTCCTGTGGGATGCAAGGATGGCTCAACATCTACAAACAAATAAATGAAACATACTACATTAACATAATAAAGGACAAAATCTATTTGATTATCACAATAGACACAGAAAAAGTATTTGACAAAATTCAACACCCTTTCATGGTGAAAATTCTCAGTGAATTAGGAATAGAAAGAATATACCTCTAGACAATAAAAGCGATGTATGGCAAGCCACAGATAACATAAACAACAGTCAAAAGTGAAAAGCTTAACTTCTCAGAGCAGAAAGAAGACAATGGTGCATACCTTAGACACCCTGGTTTAACATAGTACTAGAAATGCCAAATGGAGCAATTAGGCAACAAAAAGAAACAAAAGGCATCCACATTTAAAAACAAAATTATTTGCTTTCAGATGACATAATTTTATATGTAGAAATCCCTAAAGGCTCCACAGAACACTGTTAGCACTAATAAGTGAATATGGTAAACTTACCAGATAAAAAAATCAATGTACAAAAACTGGTAGTGTTCCTACACACTGACAATGACCTATACTCAAAGAAATCAGAAAACAATTCTATTTACAACAGACCAAAAATAATAAAATATTTAGAAATAAACAAGGAGGTTAAAAATCTGTACACTGTAAGCTATGAAACATAGAAACTGAAAAAGACACAAATAAGTGAAAAGTTGCCTTATGTTCAGTTATTATAGGAATTAATATTTAAAAACATTCATACTACCAAAAGCAATCTACAGATTCAATGTAATCTAGATCAAAATTCCAATGGCATTCTTCACAGAAGTAAAAAAACTGCCGCCGGGCTCAGTGGCTCACACCTGTAATCCCAGAACTTTGTGAGGCTGAGATGGGCAGATCATCTAAGGTCAGGACTTTGAGACCAGCCTTGACCAACATGGAGAAAACCCTTCTCTACTAAAAATACAAAAGTAGCCAGGCATGGTGGAGCACACCTGTAAACCCAGCTACTCAGGAGGCTAAGGCAGGAGAATCACTTGAACCCGGGAGGCAGAGGTTGCAGTGAGCCGAGATTGCACCACTACACTCCAGCTTGGGCAACAATATTGAAACTCAATCTAAAAAAAAAAAAAAAAAAAAAAAATAGAAAAATGTCTTAAAATTCATGTGGAATCACCAAAAAACACCAAATAGCTAAAGCCATCCTGAGAAAGAAGAACAAAGCTGTAAGCATCACACTTTCTGACTTCAAATTATATTACAAAGCTATAATAATCAAAATCAATATGGTACTGACATAAACATATATACAAAGAATGAGGGAACCAAATCGAGAGAACGATATAAACCTACATATATACTACCAACTTATTTTTGACAAAGGAGCTGAGAATATGCATGGAGGAAAAGATAGTCTCATCAGTAAGTGGTGTTCGGAAAACTGGTTATCTGCAAACAAAAGAATGAAGTTGGACTCATATCTTATACCATACAAAAAATCAACTCAAAATGGATTAAAAATTTGAACAAAAGATCTAAAACCATAGAACTTTTATAACAGAAAAATCAGGGAAAAGGTCGTTGACATTTCCCTTAGCAATGATTTTTTTTTTTTTTTGGTTATGACTCCAAAGGCACAGACAAATAAAAGCAACAATAAGTGGAACTACACAAATTTAGAAAGTTTTTTCACAGCTTAGGAAATGGAAACACTCAACAAAATGAAAAGGCAATCTAGGAAATGGGAAAAAGTGTTTGCAAATCATTTGTCTAATATGATATTAATATCCAAAATACATAATTTATTCAAATCAATAACAAATAATAATAATCCAGTTTAAAATGGGCAGAGGACCCGAATAGACATTTTTCAAAAAAAGATGTAACAAATAGTCTATAGGTATATAATAAGGTGCTCAACATCGCTAATCATCAGGGAAATGCAAATTAAATCGGCAAGGAGATAATACTTCACACCTGTTAAGGTAGCTATTCTCAGTAGGCCAAAAGGTGAGGTATTATTGAGATTGTGGAAAAAGGGAATACTTTTACAAGGTTAGGAAGGTGAACTGGTATAGCCGCTATGAAAAACAGTATGAAGGTTCCCCACAAAGTTAAAAATAGAACAAACATATAATCCAGCAATTTCACATCTGAGTAATCTAAAGAGAATGAAATCACCACTTCATAAAGATATCTACACTCACATGTTCATTGTATCATTACTTACAATAGCCAAGATACAGAAACAATCCAAATGCCCATTGACAGATAAGTAGAAAAAGAACATATTGCTGCATATGCAATGTAATATTATTCAGCCTTAAAAAATGGAGATAATCCTGTCATTTCTGAAAACTTGGGTGAACCTGGAGGACATAAGCCAGACACAGAAAACCCACCTTGCATGATATCCCTTATATGCAGAATATAAAAAAGTTGAACTCATGGAAACGCAGAGTAGTAGTATCATTATCAGAAGTTTGGGGGTGGGGGAAATCAGGAGATGTTGATCAAAGAGTACACATTTTCATTTATGAGATGAATATATTTTGGAGCTCCAGGGTACAGCATGGTGATTATAGCTAATAACAATGTATTGTATACTTGAAATTTCCTAAGTTCTTAAGTGTTCCCACCATGTACATATAAAAAAGTATAATTTTGTGATGTGATGGATATGTTAATTAGCATGATTGTGGTAAGCCTTTCACAGTTCATAAGTATATTAAATCATCACATTGTACATCCTGAATACATACAATTTTTATTTGTCACTCATACCTCAAGAAAGTTGAAAAAAAATACTCATTAGCTACAGGTTTTAAGGGAATGCAGATTGAAAACCATATCACTTAAGGGCATGGAATCAGACTAATCAGGGCTCACTCTGGTACTCTTAGTTATAAGATGTGATTTCTGAAAGGCCCTTAACCTCTCTGCTCTTATAGGTTCTTGAAATCTCCTTCACAGAAATGTTATGAGGAATGAAATGAGAACTAAATCTATCAAGAACTCAACACAGAGTCAGAGGTAAGTAACTGGGTGTAATTCTCATTAACAGTAGTAACAGCATCACAAGGTCAGAAAAAAAGTTATAATGCCCTTTTCAGCTTTAAACTCATCTTTTTTACTATGTCTTTCCACTTGATAGGCCCAGTGCAGGATGGCCATATCCAGAGGCTCTTAAATTTTAATCACCACTGATAAATTATATTGTGCAGGTACTTTTCTGAAGGCAGCTTTTGGAATGGAGACTAAACTTTCACTAGTGGTTGGAAGTGGATAAATTAATTTATCTTTTCATCTCGGGTGAGCCCTTGGAGAAAACCATTATCATAAAACATTGTAAATCTATAGACTTGGCAGCTTTTGCCCTGCAGAGTCTTGGGACTTGAGTGAATATGGAGATTTAGAGATTTACTGTCTTTTCCTTTGAAGAGGTGATTTCCCTTGGTAGGGAAAGATGGACATGGCAATAGAAAAAAAAATCTTGTTTTAACTGAACCTGAACCAGCTTTGAAATACATATATCTCTTTACCAAGCTAGCTTTCATAGCTGCAAAGCCATTTTTATTAAATTACAATATTAAACTTTAGAGCAAAGATGAGCTGTGGGAAAATATCTTACTCAATATGTGCACCTATCATGAATCAACATTAAAGTCTGCAAATCATTATCAACATTTCCTCTGAGGCCTGAAGAGACAAAGAAACATCATTAGTATACTTTGTCAAGCCAAGAAATTGAAAATTAAAAACAAAATTAACCATTCAGCCTAGAAGTCAAAGGTTGCATTTGTTTGAAACAAGCAAAAAAGTTTTTAAGAAAACTTTTTTAATCCTGTACTTCGACAATTTGTATCAGCTACAATTCAGGAGAAAAAAATACATACAATTCTCAACAAAGAGCAGCCTACCACTACGAAAAATAGCAGTCACTTTCTACAAATATTCTTGTTCTATGTAAGGTTTAAAAAGTATGCTCTTAAAAGTCTGATTACAACTATGTTAATATCACTGCTTTTAGGAACATAGACTGTGTTTTGTGATATTTTTGGGTCATTCAACAAAGAAACCAAAAAATAGTTTATGCATTCATTTTAGTATATATTTATCAGGTATGTTATATAACATATCTTCTATTGCTTAAATCATTGTAAAATTTAAATCTTAATGACCCTATCACTTTTTCTGTAATGTTATTATAGAATATTTTTAATAAAGTGGATATTGGAAAACTGTAGTCTTTAGGAGTAAATACATTTATCATTTCATTGCAGATAGTTCATCTACAATACGCCAAGGAAAAACAAATTGAACTGTTTATAAATATTACATATATACAAAATGAAATAATCTCCTTAGAAAATATTTCAGTATCTATTTTAAGCAAAATATTGGAAAGTAATCATTAGAAAAATGAATGCAATCTACATGAGTTTTTTACAACTCTTTTGCCAATGGGGAAAATATTACAATGAACACCAGAAATATATCTTCTCTACAAGAAATTCTCAATGCAAATTTATAACAATAAGTCTGTTATTTTCCACTGTAATCTCCAAGCATACATCTTAACTAAGCATTTAGGGCCAAAAGGTAGAAGACTAGGTAACTCCTTGAGCCAACTGCCTGCATTTCTGGACTTCATATAGTAAGGTTGCTTTAGGTAAGCTATGACTTTGGAAAGAATTTGATAATTCCATGTAGATTTTAGTGTGAGGACAAGAAATAAAGCTCTTTAAGAATTTATTAATATTAACTTCTGGAGTACTTTTAAGGCCTGCATATTTGTTTATGTTTATATAAGTAGGAAAAAAAGAGAGAAAAATATTTATTAGGCTGGTTTCTAGAAGTATGTGAAGGATTCATATCTCCCAGGTTACCTAAGGAGGCAGGGAACTGGGGAGAGTCAGAAGGAGAGTAGGGTATTGACTTCTATGCTAATCTTTGCATTATTTGACAATATATAATGATAAATAATGCATTCCCAGGAAAAGTATAAACAATATTAAAATACTCTTCAAAGTACTAAACTAATGATTTTCAACTACTATTTTAAACAACAGATTTATTCTCTTATTGTCTTATGCTTCTTCATCTTCTCTTTTCTTTCTTTTCCTCCTTCTCATATACTTTTTTTGACAAGGAGATAAATAAAGCCTTATATAAAACTTTACCATATAAACCACGAAAAAAAAAACAAAGCTAATAAGATCAAAACACATATAAGAAAAGGAAACCAAGTTCTACTACCACTAACCACCAATACCTGTATTCTTAACTATAGGATCTGACCAGATAATATGCAGAACCATAGCATTTTGCATAATTAGGTTTTAAAACTGCATCCTTAACTAAAAGAAAAATGTCAGTGTATTAGTCTGTTCTCATGCTCAAGACATAAAGACATACCCAAGACTGGATATTTTATTTAAAAAAAGAAAGAAAGAAAAAGGAGAAGCTTAGTGGACTCACAGTTCCAGATGGCTGGGGAGGCCTCACAATCATGGTGGAAGGCAAATGAGGAGTAAACTCACATCTTGCATAATGGCAGGCAAGAGAGAATATGTACAGGAGAACTCCCCTTTATGAAACCATCAGATCTCATGAGAATTATTCACTATCATGAGAACAGTATGGGGGAAACTGCCCCCATTATTCAATTGTATACACTTGGCCCTACCCTACACACATGGGGATTACTAAAATTCAAGGTGATATTTGTGTGGGGTCACACACAAACCATATCAGTTGGCAGTGATAAAATTTCACATACCATTTCAGACCTATAAGATAGTTATGTTAGCAATGTAGTTGCCTGCCTAAAAACTCAAATAATACCATTAAGGCAATGAAATGTTTTTCCCACTCTATCTTTATCTTGGAAATTTCAATATGTCTTTACCTCTGAGGTTAGACATTCTATTTTAGCTATTTGATGAACAAAAGATGTAACCTGAATTCTTAGAAAATGTTGTTTAAAATCTTTTAGGAATAATTTTACTTTTTCCAGTTAATAGAAAATACCCTGAAAATAATATTCACATGTTTCAGTAAGCTGACTTATTTAGGGCCTTATCAGATCACTTGCTTGTTTATAGAAAACATACTGCCTGACATATTCCAAAATACACTGAAACAGTGATAATGTGTCCATGCCATTTGCTCTTCCCTTTGACTTGCATGGTCCTGTTACCTATATTCATAGGTGTAGCTGAGTATATCAGTTCCAAGTAATGAATAATCAAGTTTGAAACTGATGCCCTTTAATACCTCTGGTGGTTATAACCATCTGAAACTCAGGAGAATAGAGAGTCTGTGGGGAAAAGAAAGGAGCACAGCATAGATCCCTTGTGATATCTCATGTACCTTCTTCTTCTAAAAAATAATTTATTTTTTATCAATAATTTTTATGTTTATTTTCATTACAGTTGCAATCCATGTTCAATGAAGGAAATCTGAACAACAAAGGAAGGCACAAGGAAGGGAAAAAAACTCTTCCATTCTGTCCTCTGAGATAAATTCAGTTAGCACATTGACTTGCTTGCTGAAAATTTGTTTCCTATTCATACATAAAAATACAACCTCTGTTTCACATAAAAATTATTTTAAAATTATATTATAGGTATATATTTTCTTAACTTTTTAATCATTAAATTCTTATTTTAATATGATTTTTAAATAGCGTCATTCTATTCCATAATACTGCGATTAATGTAATCATTCAACTATATTTAAGCATTTAGTTTATTCCTATATTTCACTATTATGAATGGTGTTTGTTAAACATCTTTGTATACTGATCTTAGATTACATCTGATCATTTTCTGGCAATTGATCAGTACAAGTGGACACAGGAGAACAGATATGGATATCTTTCAAGGCTTTGGGATTATGCTATCAAATTGCTCTTAAGATTTTAATACTTTAAAATCATGTCAAAGTGTTGTTCCAGAAAAATTTTCTTCTCTGGAATAAAATATATTTTATCTTCTAAGATGTTTGTGTATTTTCTTTCTCATCTTCTTTCTATATTTTTAAATAAGAACATCTAACATTTGATCTCCCATTTTAACAAATTTTTAAGTGTATAACACAATATTGTTAACTATAAGCATGTTGTTACTTGATGAGGAATTGCTGTTTAACTGTATAAACTTAGTTTTTCAAGATGAATACATTCTACAGATATCCTGTAAAACATCAAAGAATAAATGTTTTAGCTAATTTACTCACTTTTTTCTTTATAAGAAGCAGTTTGTCTTCATCAATTTGTCTATGACTATCAAAACAAGATATTTTTACATTCCTTCCTTAAAAATTATGACACTGAGAGTAATGGATTTATCTCATTTTTTACCACTCTCCATTACATTTTTACTGCTCGAGCTACTTGGAAGAAGTTTATTAAAAGGCATATTGAAAAGGTACTACACAGATATGTTTTAAGGCAAATCAATGTATTCTATAAAATTATAATTTTGATTACCAATTTTTGGCTCACTTTCTTTTTAAAACTTTTTTTTCAGGCTTGATGACATTTATCATTTTGAATAATAAAAGTGAAAGATAATTGAAACAATAAATTTTTGAAAATTTCTCTAACAACATAATACTTAAATCCATAAACAGATCACATTGAGAGTACAAGTACAAGAAGCTAGAAAACAATGAAGAGTGGAAAGAGCAAAGATAACAACTAGATGCAATCAGGAAAAGCTGCTCCTACTGAGAAAGATCAGATTATCAAGTAGACTGGCATGCTCTGAACAGGTCTTCAAAATACAGCCCTTTCTGCAAGCATCATCCAGGGTCCCAGAAAATACTCTGAAAAAATATTGGTCATATTTGCTTGCAGCACTACATCAGCTTGCCAGTGGCTTTCATCACAGCTCTTTAGCTGGCAGACATTGCCTATCCATTAAGACACATTTGCAGTTGGACCCCAGCCAGCATGTATTCACTTGCAACAGTCCCCACCAGCATACCCTCACCTGCTGGTGATGGAGTAGGAAGCCATCACCACCCCACTAGCATGTCTGCTTGCAGGGACCCACTGCTACCCTGCTTGAATACAAGCAAGCAGGGACCCCTGCTCCCAACCAGTGCTCACATGAGTGGGGACCAGCTAGTGCCCCACCCGTGCATATGCATGCAGAAACACACTGCCCAGTGCACAAGCAAGCAGGGACCTCTGTTGTCCTGCCAGTGTGTAGGCTTATGCAGACTCACCATCTGCACACATACATGCAAGGACTCCCTGACATCCTGTCAGAGCACTTTTGCCAGCAGCCTCCATTGAAATGCTGCTGCGAGAGGACTGGAAACACATTGGTCCCTTCAGCATAGCTGGTGCTTACCCTTGAGGGGACAGAGAACAAAGCAATGGGCCTGGTCCTAGTATCCCAGAGTTAGAACACACAGGCCAGAGGTGATAAGCTGAGCACTGGCCCCTGAAAGTATCCAGAAGCATACAAAGTGGTCCCCATCAGGCTAACAATGGTCTTCTTAGCAAAAACCTTACAAACTCAGGAGATATTGGGGGCCTATTTTCAACATTTTTAAAGAAAAGAATGTCAAACAAGAATTTTATATCCCTCAAAACTAAGCTTCATAAGCAAAAGAGAAATGAAATATTTTCCAGTCAAGCAAGTGCTAAAGGAATGCATCACCATCAGTACAACCTCACAAAAGATGCTTAAATAAGTTCTAAACATGGAAACAAAAGAATGACACCTGCTACCACAAAAACACACTTAAGTACATCACTTGCAGACCCTATAAAGCAAAAATACCATAGAAACTACAAAGTAACCACCTGACAACATGACAGGTTCAAATCCTCACATGTCAATATTAACCTTGAAGACAAGGGATCTCGGTGCCCTACTTAAAAGGCACAGAGCAGCAAGTCAGAATAGAAAAACAAAATCCATCCATCTGATGTCTTCAAGAGACCTGTCTTACATTAACAACATCCTTAAGCTCAAAGTAAACAGTTGAAGAAAGCTATATCATGCCAATAAAAAACAACCAAAAAAAACGCAGCGTTCACCTTAGTTCTGTTAGATGAAATGGAATATTTTATTTTATTTCATTTTGAGACAGAGTCTCTACCACCCAGGCTGCAGTGCAGTGGTGTAATCTCAGGTCACTGCAACCTCTGCGTCCTGGGTTCGAGCGATTCTCTCACCTCAGCCTCCCAGGTAGCTGGAACTACAGTTGTGCACCACCACACGGCTGTTTTTCAGTAGAGACAGGGTTTCACCATGTTGTCCAGGCTGGTCTTTGAATTCCTGACCTCAAGTGATCTGCCCACCTCAGGCTCCCAAAGTGCTGGGATTACAGACATAAGCCACTGCACCTAGCCAAATGAAATACATTTTAAACCATAAAAGAATAGTAAAAAAAAGAAAGAAAGAAAGAAAGAAAGAAAGAAAGAAAGAAAGAAAGAAAGAAAGAAAGAAAGAAAAAGAAAGAAACGGCATTACATAATTATAAAGTGTTCAATATAACACGAAGATTTACTATACTAAACATATATGCCCCAACATTGGAGCACTCTAATTCACAAACAAAGTACTTCTAGACCTATAAAAAGATTTATACAGCCACATAATAACAGTAGGGAACTTCAACACCCCACTGATAATATTGGACGATCACTGAGGCAGAAAACTAACAAAGAAATTTTGAACTTTAACTCAACACTTGACCAACTGGACCTAATAGACATCTATAGAATACTCCACCTGTCAACCATGGAAAATACATTCTTCTCATCTGCACACAAAGAACATACTTCAAGACTGAATATGTGCTTAGCTATAAAGCAAGTCTCAATGAATTCAAAACAATAAAAATCATACCAATCACACCCTTGGACAATAGTGAAGTAAAAATAGAAATCAATAACAAGAAGATCTCTCAAAACCACAAGATTTCATAGAAGTTAAAGAGCTTGATTTGGAATGACTTTTGTTTAAACAATTAAACCAAGGCAGAATATTTTTTTAATCTTTGAAATTAATGAAAGCAGAGACACAGCACATTAAAATCTCTGAGACACAGCAACAAGTGTTAAGAGGGAAGTTTATAGCTAAATGTCTATCTCGTAAAGTTATGAAGAACTCAAATTAATGATCAAACATGAAAGCTAGAGAAACTAGAAAAATAAGAGCAAACAAATGCCAAAGGTAGCAGAAGAAAATAAATAAATAAAATCTCATCAGAACTGAACAAAACTGAGACCCAATAATTTATTCAACGACTCAACCAAAACAAAATGTTGTTCTTTGAATAGATAAAGAAGATTTATGGACAGCTACCTAGATTAACAAAGAAAAAAAAGAGAAGATTCAAATAAGCACAATCAGAAATGACAAAGGTGACATTACAATTGATCACACAGGAATACAAAAGATCCTCAGAGACTACTATGAACACCTCTATGCACACAAATTAGAAAATAGAGAGAAAATGAATACATTCCTGGAAATGCACCATCTCCTAAGAGTGAATCAAGAAGAAATTAAAGCACTGAACAAACAAGTATCAAGTTTTGAAACTGAATCAGTAATAACAAAAAATTTAAAAACTAAGACTAACCAAAAAAAAGCCTTGGACTAGATGGATTCACAGCTGAAATCTATCACACCTGCAAAGAAAAGCTAGCACCAATTCTAATGAGACTATATCAATAAATCCAAGAAGCAATTTATCTTCAATTTATGATGAAGCAAGCATCACCCTAATACCAAGGGCTGAAAAAACACAATTAAAAAATTAAAAACAACAACAACAACAACGAAGAATTAGTTTATATGTCCTTTTTAGAATTCCATGCAACATTAAATTTGAGGAAAAAATACGTCTAAA